>CAUZXS010001918.1:0-72500 GCA_963585895.1 Sepioteuthis lessoniana
CCGAAGGCTTTCTTTTCGTTAGCTATTACACCGAGGTGTAGGAGAAGTCGTTACTCCTTTCTCTCTCTCTCGCTCTCTCTCTCTCTCTCTCTCTCTCTCTCTCTCTCTCTGTATATGTGTGTGTGTGTGTGTTTGGTTTGGTTTTATGACATATTATAGGTAGGTTATTTAATGCTAAATCCATTTTTATACAATATTTTCGTGTGTGCGTGTGCGTGTGCGTGTGTGTGTGTGTGTGTGTGTGTGTGTGTGTGTGTGTGTGTGTGTGTGCTGATACATATCCTTATAATTCATCCTCAACACCTACCGAATTCTTTTGACTCCCTTTTACTATCGGCCCATATCACCAATAGTTCTTGGTAGATCCTCTATACGGCACCAAGTGTCCGCACAGAGCTGACGAATGTAAGTTTCCTTTGGATTAGTATATATTTTGTTTAACCATACCTCATCATGTCAAAGCAAATAATTCTCTTTCTACATACCTAGGAAACGCTGTTTGTTTCGAAAATAAGCATTAGAAATACAGTCCTTTACCTAGGCTATCAAGTATATGCAATCAACAGAAGAGTTTGAAAGAAAAACAGGATTGCCCTAACCCCGCTTAACCGGTTAAAGAAATTTATAGTATATGGATATGTTTAAAATTCTGGCACCATATAGCCTTCCTCATTTTGCTTTTCAGTATTTGGCCTTAATCTTTAAAATATACGTTTAACATAATAAGGTGCGTCAAAATTACTAAAACTGCTCGCAGAATTGAAGCAAAGGGAAGAAATTGAATAATATCAGATGTTATTGGTAAAGGCATTTTAAAGGCTTTTGAAATAAAGCGTAAAAAATAGGCACTTATCATCCGTCATTTATAATCTTTTCAGTCACATGTGAGAAGGGATTCTGGCAACCAGCCTTAGATACATTTCGAAAACATGCAATCATTGAAAGAAATCATTGCTTAAGAACTAAATAATTAAATTACTGAGTTTTAGCCTAAGTTGTTGTTGGTTACTTTCCCAAGAAATCAAATAGCGTCGTCTTTTCAGTAGCCCAAGATTTTTTTCAGTAGTGTTTTATCCAAGAAATTTTAGTCATCTCAGTCGCTTTGCAAAACTCATGAAACCTGTTTAAAAATGTTTGACTATAATAGTCATTCACACATTCTATATTTTCTTAAAATTCCAAATGTATTTCAATCATAAAATCCTTCTTACTCATGGAGTATTTATGGTTGGTTGGTTTCTTTGTTTAAATGGCATATCAACTTTTGTAGGTTATTTAATGCCAAAGCTATCGGTCTAGAACAGTAGTGGTACAATTAAACCCATAGCTGGGAGGATAAGGGGGTTCATACCTTTCCCAGGGGTATTTGTCCGAAAGTGAACGTAATAGTGCGACTTGAGTTCGAACTCGCTTACTACGCTTCCGCAGTCCATCGCTTTAACCATTACACCACGAGGACACCATCCAGAATATTTATATAATTCGATCCATTAGTCTTGACTGAAAATCTTTCTGAATTTAAATTAATTTCTATTGGCATGTAATCAGAAATGCATTTATATTATACATAAAATCGCCATATGATGACAGCATATCATTCCCCGAGGAAATTCCTCTTTTTTCTTGTTTTTAATGTTGTTTCCGTTTTCATGCTATATGATATTAGTAATGCCCTTGCATATGATATTCGTAATGTCTTTTCATATGATATTCATATTCGTAATGTCTTTTCGTATGATAGAAGTAATATGTAAAGTTTAAAATCTACTCTGGTCGTATTCAGATAATAACTAGCGAGTTATATATTTTATACTAAATGATTAATGAACCTGTTGTTTTTCCGCCATAACGCAAGTGATTTGTGATATCGAGGCTTTTATTTTAGAAAAACAGTATGATGCTAATGAGAATTTCATAGTTATTTCTGTTACTCGGAGACTTTTAAGGATTTAGAAATTGCATTCACCGCAAAAATACCACAAAAGAGTAAAATTAAGACGCACATTGGAACAGGGATAGTTTTATTCCTTTAGATGCAGTTATTTTAAGTATATTTACCAAATAAGATTTTCACATGGTCACTGGGTCATCGTCTCACATACACAGACAAATTCTCATGCGTACACACACACGTGCCCGCGTGAACACCCGCTTATATATATATATATATATATATATATATATATGGGGGGTATGCTAAATAGATTTAATATCAAACTGAAGAGCGGTGTTTTGAAGTAGGACAGACAGATTTTCGGTAACACATGAAAACGTCAATAATCAAATGAACAAACCAAACAGCCACACCTAGTTTTAAACACACGCCATTTATGCTTAACGTACACATCCTAAATGAAGAGCTTAGTTGCCAGGTATCCTGATGACGGATATATAAAGATCAGCTGAAGATAGTTGGATAACAGAAAAAATGTTCATTGACCTAATGGATATACTACTCAACTAATGGATGTTTTGTTGACGATCACCTAAGGTTGATTAAAGTTAAGAAAATTCTAAAAAGATAAATTACACAAAAGAGATATGACTATTAGTCTTATCACTTTGGCTCATCTTATATATATATATATACTTTTTATAAAAAGAAAAAAAAATCACTTTTTGGTGTCGTTATAAATTAATTTCAGGTCGTTATGATGTTGTACGAAAGAAATTTTTTATTTGGGAGTTTTTAGGCTGCTTTCGGCGAGAATGGGATTTGAAGAATTAATTCAAAATGTTTTAATAAAAATAATTTTTAATTAAAATAATTTTTAAGATATATTTTTTAATTAAGAAAATTTTTTTTTACAGAAGAGATATTATATCTATTATTTCTTTTTATTTATCTAATGTTTATATATTCCTTAGAAAAACAAAAAAATATAACCCCTAACATAAATGCTACTGAAAATTAAAAAAAATTATTTCCGGAAAAATGTGACTTATTTAAAATTATGGATAAAATATGCATTCATACTTCCGTTGAAACTATTATATATTATGATTATCAAGTAAAATAATTCGTGTTATCAGGAAATTATAATTCAATGCTGATATTAATTCAAAAGACTCTATTTCTGATTATTAAAATTATCGTAAAAATTCTAGTTATTTATATTAGGATAAAATTAACATATCTAATGTTAGTTTAAACGTAATAATCAAAGAATAGATATGTAATAGATATTTCATTAATGTAACAAATCATTCCCAACTTATAATACAAATAAATTGAATATCAGTTTCTTAAATGTTTGTTTACAAATAGAAAAAAAAACTGTTATAAAAACAGTGTAGTTCAAGAACTGCTTATTATTATTATAAGGCTATATCAATCTTTTTTACCAATTATAAGATATTTTTATTATTTTATTATTTCATTTTCTCTTTGTAATGCATATTTATACTTCATCTTTTAAATCTAATTGCATATTTTATTAGAGAAATCTATTTTAGATTATTTATTATTTAATCTATTTCTTAAAAATTATGGATCAATATTCCCATACAGAATTAAAAATATATATATCACCTAATTAATGTTAGTTGAATCTATTTAATATTATTAATATATCAATTAAGATTATACTAAGAATCTGATTCTATGTCCACATCCCGATATCATTTCTGTTCTCGTATTTCAATCTAAATTTTTTCGCTTCTAAGCATAAATTACATTTAACATATGAACTGTTTGTCGGGAAGGATCTTTTAATTTTCAGTTCATGATAGGTGTTAGTCGTAGTTCTATCAGATATCAGTAATACCTAGATAGAGTAGTTGGATTTTTTAATGTTGGATTTCCAAATGATTGTTGGGGGTTGTAATATCTAAATTTCCAGTTTAAGCTTGTCATACCTATGTATGCCTTATCATTATTATCATTTTCTTTTGTTAAAATGTTAGTTTGATATACAATATTATCAAGGTTACATTTATTTCCTAGTGGGTATTCATTTTTTTTTCATTTTACAATTACATGAATGTTTTAAGTTTCCATTAGTATTCCAGTCTAGTTTATCTATTAATTTCTTGTGATTGTCAATTGTTTCAGATATATTTTTGTACAAGAATAAATAATTCTTATATTATTCTAATCATTTATTTTTCTAAGGGGATTTTCATCGTTAAAATGTTTGCTTATTAAAACTAGAAAATATTTGCCTATATTGAAATTAGAGAGTGTGCAAATAAAAGGTTAAACCAGATGATATTTCTATGCCTGTTTTTATTAATATTTTTGCTGATTTTATTATCCATACTTATATTATCATTAGTTCCATTGCTTCCCCTGTTTATGTGACCATTGTTTCTCATGATTTTGCTCTTTTTTTTTGCATGTCTATAAGCTTCTAAATATCTAAGTTCATTTTTATAACCGCTATTATGTAAAACTTCATCGTAAAATTCCTTGTGATTTTCAAATATGTTGTTAGAAGAATATAATCTGTTTATTCTAATATTATTCGCATTAGGAATTTTTGTAACTATGGATTTAAGGTGATTAGAACTAACATTAATGTGTGTTGGTATAGGATTAGATTTACCAAATGGTTTAGTAGAATTATCACTTAATTGAGAGTTACATCTAAAAAATGAACTATTCTCAAGTTAGAACTAATCTTTCTCTTTAACCCCATATATATAAAGGCTTTAATGACTTTCTTTTGTATTTTAGATGTTAGGGGTCCATTACTATTAGGGATAGAAATTAACCTATATATATATATATATATACTGACATATGCGTGCTTGCGTCTGAGTGTAAATATTATTTGAGTTTTCAGAAGTATATATATATATATACATAATGTAATAATGTTTAATATTAATTCCTGAAGTATTTGTGTTCTACGTCCTCTGTCCACCGATCTCATCAGTGTATGATCCAAACCAAAGACTGAAGATAAAATTAGGATTAAATCAACGGTTCCAGCTAGATCACAAAATTTAAACAGCAAAGTGTCTTTTGGTAGAAAGGGACGGTAAATTATATGATTATTGCATAACAACAAATTCCTTTCGTTTTTCCATTCTGATATTATTGATTGCTAGTTTCTTATTAATTTCATCTCTTTGTAAAACACTTTTTTGTGGTCAACATTTCATCTACAACTACTAAAAAACATTTCACCGGATTATGCCCATTTTGTAGAAAAATCTGAAGACGACTTCTATTTACTTCTGTTCTGTTAACGTTGGCTTTTGTACATAAAATTTCCTCTGATATTTTCATCTAGACGAAACGAAACGTTCGTTACATAATTGAGAGTTACATCTAAAAAATCTAAAAACAACTTCTATTTACTTCTGTTCTGTTAACGTTGGCTTTTGTACATCAAATTTCAGAGACAATTTTGACAATAGTTGAGGACCTCATTATAGATCATATGAAATAAGAGTTAACAGACAATTTGGCTGCATGCTGTAGGGCAATAGAAAACAACTTAATTATGTATATCACTTGAAGTGTAATGACTTTGTGGGTCCCTAGAGGTCCGTCTACATATCTACAATTATCCTCGCTCCAACTATTACTTTAATATTCCACAATTGTTGAAGCTCAATAAAAATTAATACGAGAAGCAATTTTCATTAAACTTTACATTCAGTGATCTTACGATCCACTTACCCGTTACCAGTTTTTCATGTTGAAACTGACTTTGTTATTCATTCAGAATAAAATATGAAGTGAGATATTTGTAATATTATTCGAATTTCTAAAGATGAAGCATCATAACTGATATTTCTTCTGTATCAATTGTGTTACATTTTTAAGTCAATTCTCAGATCGTCATTTAAAAATAGTCTGTAAGTATTGTGGAAAGTGACGAATAATAAACCTTTATCGATATTCTAATCCAAATTTCTTGTTATCAGGAAGACTGGTAAGCAAGCTGAGGCATAATCAATTGGGTGCTACCTTAAGACGCAAGCTTCAATTGTATAAAGGAAATAACTCTAAATCTCTCCTGGGAATTATTCATTTTGAATCGGTGTTCCTAATAAACGTCCATAGAATAGAGATAAGAGTATTGTAATAAAGAAACAAAAGAAATAAGATGCACGAGATTCCATGAATAATTCATAGTGATTAATATTTTTGTGTTCAATTTTAATTATTACGGTGAAGTACACTTACAGAATTTGAGAATCGTGTTTACCCATTAAAATATATACCTACGAAAATACCAAATTATAGATAACGTTTATGTTGGCATATGAAAAGACCCTTTAACTTAAAAACTATGACGCTTAAAGACCACCATATGTGTAGTGTGTACCTAACCTTGAATAAGTTGAAAAGCTGCTTCGTAGTGAATAGTTTGACGGTAAATATAGACCAGAAACTACATTTTAATTATAAGCTTTGGGGTCTTTTATGCATGAAGTCGATTTATATGTCGAAAAATAGGGTATTTAACTACTTAAGCTATTCAGTTTTGCTTGTTTAGGTGTTTTCTTTACCCTATTAAACGTTCAGAATGACATTCCCTATAATTTTACTAAATGACATCACTCAGGTTAATGCAGATTACTTGGCGGTTCTCATCTCCTCTCCAATACAGGTTGTATTGGATAATGAAGTACCAGCAACGATCCATGATCTGACATATTATCATCCAACTGCCTCAGTATTTACCGGTATTCATTTGGTTGGAAGAATCAGATTCAAGATTTTCTAAGGAGTACTTCTGCAAAGAAAATGCAAACTGCTCCAGCAGGAATTGGAAGTCGCTCCTCAAATACATTCAATTCGACAATGAACCGTTAGGCCACTTATATCACCTGGTTTTGCTTATTTCACATAACACCTTTACCAAGTGATGTAATTAAATATTAATACAGTTCTAACAACAGTAGTCAATGTCAGAGAGAGAATGAAAATGTACAAAGATTTCAAAGGCTGATTTTTATGGCAAACATTTCTCCACTGTCGCAACATAAGCATTTAAGTCTTTTCTAAACTTCTTTTTCACTTTATTTCATCTTGCGCCGAAAGAAACAAATTAAATTTCAAGTTACTAACAAAGATCTCTGAAGAAATGAAAGGGTTATTTATATATAAATTAACATTTCTGTCTAGGATCAGATTTTTTTCATTCGTATTTATGACAATCAAACGTTATTTCAAATATTATAAAATATATGATATGCACATGAGTAAATATATATATATATATATATATATATATATATATATATATATATATATATATATATATATATATATATATATATATATATACTTACGAAAATAGATACATTAACAAAAAAATAGGTCTGTAAATACGTAGAGAATTATTTCATTTTATTTACATATTCTAGATATTTTATTTTGATATATTTGATTAAACTTATTAACTTAATTTTAGTAGCAAAGTGGTGGACTGGATACCGTTGTAAAAATGGTTTCAACTAGTCGAGTTAAAATTGTGAAAGGGGGTGTTTGTGTTTCGTTTTACGCTAATTTCTTCGCGGAAAATATGAAGACATCTCTTCTATCATTTGCTAGGGTGAATGGAAGGGATATTTTGCTTTGGTACGGCAGTCAGTCTAGGGAAAGGAAAACACTACACTGTTCAAACCAGTTAAAACTCAACTTAAAACCGACCTAAAGTCAAATCTCTCCTATTCCAAAGGAGTTAGGAAAAATATATTGTTGATTAAATTTCCACAACTCTTGATGCTAAATTTTATGCAGAAATTATAGGTAGTGACACTATTAGTCTGGGAGTACTAATACAACACTCTGATCAGAGCAGAATCTAAGGAGGGGGGGAAATAAAAAGCAAATTTTAACCTGTTCATCGATCATCTGAAACACATTCAAATAATTTTACTGACGAGAAGAAAAAAGTGGCAATATTCATTATACTGCTGCATTAAATATAGAAGCCAATAAGGCTATATTTGATAAACCAAAAAAATGTATTAACTTTTGACCCAGTACTTTTGCAAGATATTCTAGAAAAATGATCAGATATTAGTTAAAAGAACTGAAAGAAGTACAGTAGGCAATAACTCCACTTACATACATTCACCTATGCTCACGGACTCCCTCTTTCTTCCCCCCTCTCTCTCTCTGTCTGTCTGTCTGTCTCTCTCTCCCTATATCTCTCTCTCTCTCTCTCTCTCTCTCTCTCAACCACCAACACACGGAGGTGTTTTCTCCTATTTTTCTGTATAAATTTTAAAATATTTTTTTTTAAATGAAATTATTTGTTTCCCTTCCAAGCATCATCTGATATTCTAAAAATATCTGTCATCTCCATAAGACTATTTAAATGCAAGCAAAGCTAAACTCCTATAAAAATAAAATAAATTATTTCAATCTTGAAATTCCGATCCTGAACGCAGGTGTCCACTTCCCAGTGGAAGAAATGATCTTTATTCAATGTTACTAATTGTATTTTTTTTTCTATTTTCTGTTTCTCTCCATCTCTTCTTTAACCAAGCGTTCGCACTTCTCAAAACATTGAACAATGGTGACAAATCAAGTGTCATTCTCAGCACAATGAAATCCTTCTCCGACCATATGTGCTGCAACTTCTACATCACTTTTTAAAATTATAATTCGTTGATTAACATTAATTGATTAATAATTCCTGGCTTCCAATGAAAAAGTGCAAATGACAAGAACGTGCACGGGCTTGTTTATCTTGTTATCTGAAAGAGGACATTATCATCTTCTTTTCAACAGCTGCACTTTTAGAAAAATGAAATCAGACTTGAAATTACAATATATATTTGAACGATTAATATATCAAATAATATTTACCAGAGCAGAGAACTAGTTATCAAAAAAATCATTTTGGAACATTTTGGAAGGACGTCGCTCTTCACAATTTACAACTCTTCTCGCCTCTAGAATTAATTCATAGATTTAAGAAGCTTAGATTAGTTTCGCACACAGGCTACAGAAATTCTGATACTATGTTCTTTTTGGAGGTTGTCACCTATCTGAGCGGCAACAACGTTCGCATTTTTTTGATGATTTTAGGAGAACCGGTAAGTTTGAACAGTATTCATTCTTATATTAGTTATTTATGGAATCTAAGATAAATGAACAGGTTAAAATTAATCCAATTAGTAACAATGATTTAGATTGTTAGGAAACAACCACTTTAAAACCAATTGCGGAACACTTTTTCTCGAGGTAAACTAGATTCTTTGTCTTGATATATTGGCCAAAATACAACTCGAATGTTAATGTTAGGACCTTTCACTGTTTTATTCTCACTCCATTTAGTCACTAAAGCCGTAAAAAAAACCCCGACGAAACTGACAGACATAGTGTGATAGCTTTTCAATCATCTCGAACCTTTGACTCCACGTTCTACGTTCACACATCACTTACCAAAACAAAAGCGGAGAGGCAATCATAAAATCTATTATATATATATATATATATATATGTGTGTGTGTGTGTGTGTGTTTGTGTTTCTTTATATATATATATATATATGTATGCATGTATATGTCTACATATATGTCTGTATATATAGTAAGTAAGTAAAGTTAGCGACCATAGTCGAGGGTGACCCGAAGGCTCCCTTTTCGATAGCTACTACACCAAGGTGTAGGGGAGGGCGCTACTCCATTCCCAGGATTGCTCCACTTTACCCTTGAACCGTACCTTATAATGCTGAGTGTTAAGCAAGGTGGTATCAAGTACCATTTTTAAAGTCTTTGGTATGACTCAACCTGGGATTGAACCCAGGTCTCCCGGGCCATTGGCGAACACTCTAACCGCTGGGCCAATGTCCCGGTATGTATATATGTCTATATGTATATATATATGTATGTCTATATATATATGTTTATATATATATATATATATGTCTATATATATATTTGTCTATATATATATGTCTATAGATATATATTATATACATATACATATATATGTCTGTATATATGACTATATATATATATATATATGTCTATATGTATATGTCTCTCTCTCTCTCTATATATATATATATGTCTCTCTATATATATTTATGTCTATAAATATATATATATATATATATATATATATATGTCTATATGTATGTTTCTCTCTATATATATGTCTATATGCATGTGTCTATATATATGTGTGTGTGTGTATATGTGTGTGTGTGTGAGTATAGATATGTCTATAAATATATGTCTATAAAAAAAGCTTTCTTTCAGGTAACGAGAAGTGAAATGACGAACGAGAAAATAAGTACCTATATTGGCTTGACTACTGCGATTCTATCGAGACGTTTAACAGTTCACCTATACGACACAAGCATAATATAATGGCCGAGGGATTTCGTTTTACGCCTTTGGGTTTAGTTAGGCCGAGAACCTTTCAACTCAGCGCATGGGTTACTTAGGTGCAACATTAACGCAGGTGTTCAGGCGCTTGCGCGGAGCGGGCGTGTCACTCAGAGATATCACAATAGCCCAAGTGGGAAACGGGGCTACAGAGTACGGGTGACATCACGCACCGGAATCGTGCGGAGGATTTTAGGGATTTTCAAAAAGTCAGTGAGTTGAGTTGAAAACTAGACACCAAACGAGAAGGGTCGACTTTCGGGGCTCGCAGAGACCAGACGAATTTGTGTGCTACGGGCGCCGCACAAGATGTGGGTGGGGCAGATGAAAAAGCCAGAATAGAAAGAATGTGTATCTCTCTCCTAATGTCGAAGAGCCTTTCAACTCAAAGGTAATAAAAAGTTTCGTAACTGATCTAAGAAGTCGTAAGTATTTTTCGTGTTTCGAGATTCTTATGTTCTATGTATATATGTTATGAACATTCTATGTACGTTTTGCATATCCGTATCATGTGTATGGTACATATATATTATTTGGTGCCAGAGCTGGGCACGTCGTTCATGGCATGGTTACGACTGGGTCCATAAGTATGTCCGCACAATCAGGGAAAGGGCTAAGAACACAGGATCTATTTCAAACGGCTTGTTCAGGCGATGGAAGGAGAGAAAGAAAACACAAGGCCCCCAGAAGAAAGAAACAAGAAAAAAGCTCAACACCGAAAACAAGAAGAAAAAATTCGGCGCCCCAAGCAGAAAAAGAAAAGAAAAACAAAGAAAAACAGCTCAACTCCAAGAAGAAAAAAAAAAGGCAGAAAGAAAAGAAAAAGAAAAGATGGCGAACAGAAAATGAAAAAAAAAAAAAGATTGCAACCAGCGAAGTCAAGAAAAAAAGGCATGAAAAGAAAAGAAAAAGAAAAGAAAGAAGGTATTTGCTCATTGTGACAGTAATTGATTAATTTAGAAATAAAATTTAAATAATTGTAAAAGGTAGAATCGGAAATAAATTTTTTTTAAATTCTCTCTGCTGTCGATTAATATTTGGGTTCGTGAACAGAGAATTTAAATTGATTATTATGGTCAAAGCATGATTTCAATGATAAGGGTCTTTCTAGAAGGATAAAATTGGAAATAACTTTTTTAGAAAATGTTGGAGCCCTAGATAAAAATGACAATTACAGCTATGTGTAATATTGTATCGTAGTGAGGGAGATAAAAGGAGAGAGTAAGGGAAACAGACAAGCAAGTGGCTGTGAAAAGAAGAGAATGAAAGATGGCTCGACTTTGAAATGATTTACAGCCATCGTAAACAAACATTTTATGCAGGAATTTTATAGTAAATAATTTTTATGAATGCAATTTTATAGTAAACGGTTTTTTTGATGAATAACATTTTGTAGAAACTTGTCTGTGGTCCGAGCAAATTCTAACTGGGAATTAGAATTTCGATCTGAGAGCTTGGAGTTTCGCTCATCGATGTGATTGTCGAAGAATTTTGGATATCTGTGGTTAAGACGTTTGGGACAGGTTTCGATATTTGTGAAGTTGGGAGAATCGATATTTTGGGCGCTGGTGGAATCAGGCCGGCTTTTTTGTGGAAGTTGTTGATACTAACTATTGGGGACATGGATAATGTCTCGGAATTTTTTTCAGTCTGGGATTGTCTCGAATAATCTCGCCATTGGGGCAGAGCAACTAAGTGACAGATTTGTGTGTGTGTGTGTGTGTGTGTGTCTGACAAGGCAGACGGGTATTTTTGAGTTCCCTCCTGGAGTGGGGCTTTGAGGTTTTTATTGGGGACGATATTCGGAAACAGGGGTTTGGAGATAATCCAGATATGCCCGGGGTTTTGGCGATCTCATTGGATGTGTTCGGAAAATTCGCGCACTCGGATTTTGAAGTGGTTTGAGGGGGAAATTTTGTTAGCTGAATAAACAAAAGTTTTGGTTGTTTAGGAGAGAACACCAAGGATATTTTAAGGCCAAAAAAAAAAAAAAAAAAAAGAAAGAAGATAAGAAAGAAGGTACTCGTAAGCTATTGATAGGAGTAAAAGACAGAGAATGAGCAATCGACCCGAGAGAGAAAGAGAGTAAAAAAACAACTTAAAGACTGAAAAAAATATCCATGCCGAACCAGTGACTGTTGGAAAAATTTGAAAAAAAAAAGAAATAATGGAGGAAAGAAGAACCAGAAATTGTGGTTGGAAATAGAAAAAAAAAAGAAAAAAAAAGAAAATGAAGGACAATACGAACACTTTTATTTTCAATGACTTTTGAGTTTGGGACTGATGCATGTGTTTTTGTATTGTTTTGTAAAAATTGAATTACTGAAAATTTTGTTGATCAGTTCGACATGAGGAAGACCGGTACATTAGTTTAAGAAAAAAATTTGTCATCATTGATAACAAATAATTTTATTTGTAGAGGGAAAGGCATGTAATATAATGGCCGAGGGATTTCGTTTTATGCCTTTGGGTTTAGTTAGGCTGAGAACCTTTCGGCTCGGCGCATGGGTTACTTAGGTGCAACATTAACGCAGGTTTTTCACGCGTGCAGTGTCACTCAGAGATGTCACAATAGCCCAGATGGGAAACGGGTCAACAGAGTGCGGGTGAGTTGAGTTGAAAACTAGACACCAAAAGAGAAGGGTCGGCTTTCGGGACTCGCAGAGACCAGACGAATTTGTGTGCTACGTGCGCCGTACGAGATGGGGGTGTGCAGATGAAAAAGCCAGAATAGAAAGAATGTGTATCTCTCTCCTTATGTCGAAGAACCTTTAAACTCAAAGGTAATAAAAAGTTTCGAACCTGAACCGAGAAGTCATTACGTGTTTTTCGAATTGCGAGATTCCTATGTTCTATGTATATTTGTTATGAACATTCTATGTACGTTTCGCATCATGGGTAATGTACAAAAGATCCATCTCTCAATATCTCAATATACAATCGTGCCCCTCCTCCGAATATTGATATTTTTAATTGAAATCTGAATGTAATGATGCCAAGAAAGCAGCATATTTTCCCCTAGTAGTTTCGATTCCAGGCAGCGGTTTGTCGATACTGCTGTATGGATGCACTACATGGACGCTAACTAAACGGCTGGAGAAGAAACTAGACGGAAACTACACAAGAATGTTGAGAGCAGTATTGAACAAGTCCTGGCGACAACACCCCACGAGACACCAACTATACGGACACTTGCCCCCCATCACGAAAACTATACAAGTTAGACGAACCAGACACGCAGGACACTGCTGGAGAAGCACGGACGAGCTCATAAGTGATGTACTCCTATGCACCCCCACATATGGCCGTGCAAAAGCAGGACGACCAGCTCGAACTTACGTACAGCAACTATGTGAGGACACAGGATGTAATCCTGAAGACCTGCCGGAGGCGATAAAAGATAGGGAGAAGTGGCGAGAGAGGGTCAGGGATATCCGTGCTAGCGGCACGACATGATGATGATGACTTTCGATCCTATCAGGAGGCATCTTCGAGGAAACGAAGAGTGAAATGAGAAACGCAATGATGAGTCACACACATCGATATAAAGGATAGGAGAACGAACGTGGAGTGAAAGAATAAAAAAAAAACGTTATTAGGGGTAAGATGAAGATTTGGTGGGGATAGTGTTAAAGGTATCATAAAATGAAACATTCAAATTTGAAGCATTATTTCAAGGAAACTTTGTTCATCTTTTATAGAGAGTTACAAGCATTCGGAGACTGTAGCTTTTTTCTTAGTGTAATATGACGGTGTTTTCAATTAAAAAGAATTAAGAAAAAAGATACAATCTCCGCTTTAATTAAACAACAGATCAAAATAAGAAGATATCTTCACATATAGTTCTAATAAATAGTAATTCTTACTAATCTTCTGTGGGAGGGATTTATCATGTTATGAATTTTAATTGAGCCAACAGATGCTTGTTTCATTGTACAATGTTAAAACTCTCGAAATTACTCTGATGGGTTTTTACAACTTTATTGAAACTGCAGTGAAAAAAATACTATCAGCTTTCGTCTAGAGAGTTTGTATTCAAATAGCTACAGTTTATTTACTGCGTAAAAGCATGTCTGTCAGCTGATATAACACTCAGAACATTACTACCTATCGCTTTGCGAGACCATGCCAATAAACAGATTCTAGAATTTGACAAATCATAACTATTATTTTTTGGTCTTTTATGATTTCTTAAAAGTTTTCTTCTCTCTTAAAAAACATGGACAATAACTACTTCTGATAAAATCATTTTCCTACAAAGGAACGAAGTATTCAAAAAAGTATCAAAACTGAATCGATTTCTTATTTTAAAATTTAAACGAAGATACGCTGAGAGTCGAAAAACTTATTTAATAATATGATGGTCTCAAGACATTTGTACTCTATCTAGACATTGTCTAAGTAAGTCAGTGTCAATTTTTCACACTTTTTGATCAACAGTCACGATATATTTTTAGCGTGAAGTTTTGGGCAATATATTGAATAATGCAAGTACAGTTGACTTCATATACAACAGACAGGAATTCAAGAACATTTTTATGTTTTCTAAACTGAAATATTATTCTGAAGATAAGACTTTAAAATGTTGCTGACATTAAAAGAAATAAAAAAAAAAACGCACCTTTATACAATTTCCAAAGAAAGTTTTCAACTTTGCTTTGACTTGTGGAAAGTTCGCTAGAATCAGTGTGTTAAATGCCAAAGAAAAAATACTGAAGAATATTAACGTTTCAATCATTTCTCTGTGTGGTTTCGTGGATAAATATATCTTCAATGTCCTTAATTTTTATTTCCCATTCGACTGAGGCTGTAGAATACACCGACTGCACGTCTGTGGAGGGGTACGATCCCCGCCAAACGAGTGTCCTGGATATGAAACTAAACAATCTGATGGAGAGGTTCCAGTGATGCTGGAGCTTTGGGGAATGCCATCGATCCCAGGTTCACTCTGGGCCGGAGTGGTAGCACCTGATAGGGCCCTATCTATGGGTCAAATAGGACTAAACTGCGTACTTATGCTAGATTGAATTGTTTGAAATAGAATTGTTTTTTTATATTGAATCTGTACGGCGCAAAACTGAATGGTTCGAAATAAAACTCCTCTGACATTTAACTGTAAACAACAACAATACTTATACGAAACTAAATTATTTGAATTAGAACTGTTTGACTCAACTGAATTAGCTGAAATAGATATTTATTTCACAATTAAACTGTGTACTCATGCTAAACTGAATTGTTTGAAATAGAACTGTTTATTTGTATAAAAATAGATTTGGCAGGAAATAATCTTCAAAGCTTGATATGCCATAAAACCCAAACAAACAAACTTAGTTTGCGAACGCACTTCCTGTACAACAATAACTATTCTCACTGGTCTCATAATTGAGTTTTGGTCATGGGAGGAGGCTTCTCACCTAACATGTCTTAGCATAGGCCATCCCTTTCCTACTCTACTGCTTGTTTGAATCCTTAGTTTTCTTTCTCCTTGATCGGTTGTCATACATACGTTAGATCTTTATATATCCTGTAATTTACACAGAGCTAAGGGAGAATAATATGATTAATGCCTTTCCCAAGGGTATTAGTGCAACGCTGCTCCGTTAAGGATTTATTTTGGATGGACTTTATTGCATATCGTAGGTTAATTAATGCCAACTCTTGTTTATACATATATATAAAATATATATGCATTGTAAACGTATTTTGTAGATAACATTTTTAAATGTGTCTGGGCTCTTTTCTGCACACTGTTAAATGGTTTTAAGTATTACTATATAACAGTCATAATTTAACATCAGACATTTGCTGGCACACAGTTTTTTTTCTATTTGACCTAAAGATAGGACACTCTCAGGTGTTACCCCTCCCGGGCAGAGCGGATCTGGGAGCAATAACATAATACCCCTTTTTCCAAAACCCCTCGCTATCAGATGGTTTAATTCATATACAGGGCACATGTTGGAGGGGTCTTATCCCTCTGCAGAGATGCAGTCAGTGTATTTTATAGAAACAGCAAACTGAGGTAGTAAAGGATTTGAACTCGAGTAGCTGAATCCACATCTTAAGAAGATTACCATTTCTCTACGAAAGCCTCCCAAGAGCTGCGTTTTTTTATAAATTTCATTATACAAAGGTAATTACAATTGATTGTTTTCTTTGTTTAATGGTGTATAAAGCTTAATGGGTTATATAAAGACAAAACCATCCTTTTAAAATAATATCAGTGATACTGTTTCTCATAGCTGGGAGGATAATAGGGGTCAAATTGTTCCCAAGGATATATGTCTGAAAGTGGTGTAATGGGACGACTGGAGTTCAAACTCGTTTACTTTGAAGTCCTGCACTTTAACCCTCATACCATGAGACTTAACCGGAATTTTACGACAGTAAATAACGAAATTTGAATAACCCATTGTATTATTTTGAATACCACTGTACATCCATGATAGTCTTATTCACACACACACACACACACACAAACATATATATATATATATATATATGTAAGTTATTTCAGTGAATCAACTGTGTGCAGCTTTATATTGTTTGTCGCAAACTTTATTGCACTGAAGATAAAACACAGTTTTCCCCTTTTTATGCCGTCTGTATGTAACAATCGGCTTCTCCATCTTTCTTTTTGTTCTTAAGCAACTTGCCTTTGCCGATAGCTCTGTTTATTCTAAATTTGGTTCTTTTCTCTGAGAGATAACAGTTTGTATTTTGTGACTTCGAAGAACTCTGGAGTATTTTGTCGATATATTTTCAACTCTTTTCCTTCTTTCCATCGACACTTTTTTTTAATGAAAAATTGTCTCGTTGCAGTATCTAACAGCTTCTTTGCGTTAGTGGTTTTGTTTTCTTTTGAATCATTCCCCTTTTCCTTAAAGGTAGATTTTTCTTCACCAATAAATTTCGAACAAATTTGAAAAAAAAAACTTTTTTTAGTTCGTGAGTAATACAATTCACTTTTTCAAAAAAATACGTCATGCGAATTGATATATTTCCTCTTAGTACTGAAGAAATTTACAATCTTTGCTCATCCTGGGAAAAGGAAGACGTTTTCCATCAAATGTTGATTTAAATTAGCTTATTACGCCAGAGTTTTAGTGGTGTGAGTTATGAAGAAAATTATAATTAATCAATATTATACCTGCATGTCTAGAAAATCAGCATTTATTGTTTCAATTTATTCGTTTAAACACGTTTACATGGTGCTTGATGAAAATAGACAGATTATATCAGCTCATTTGTCAGACATTTTCAAAAGTTGCCGTCACACATTTTTGAAAACTAGAGCCTAAATAAAATCAATCGAGTTTTGATAGGAAATTTTGTATATACCTTATAAAACTCGTGAAAACGATTTTTTTTTAAATCAAGGGCTATCTGAAAACTAGAAAAAGAATAATAGGTGTGTGCAAAATATTCCATCAATTTCTATTTCAATATAATTGAACGTATTATGGTAAACCTTTCTTCAAAGGATATTTTGGTACACGCTAAATATAATGCAAAGTGGGGGATTAGAAATTATTATTAGAATTTTTAAAAAAAGAATACAAGATACAATGGTCAAAATCTACTGATGAAAATAATAAAGATGAAAAGACTAGACGTAATAAGGGTGCAGTCCCTGTTGTGTAGTGGCTAGCGTTGAGGACAGTGACACCATAGTAAGCGTGTTCGAATTCCAGTTATGCAATTACGTTCACTTTCGAAGTAATTCTTTTAGGAAAGATATTAACCCATTTATTCCCGAACATCTAAGGGTTAAATAGTACCACAACTGTTTTTCTCCAAGTATGGCTTTGGCTTTAAATAGCCCACGAAGAATGATATGTCATTAAGCAAAGATTAAAAAAAACATCGTAATTTTACATCTGTGTCAGGTATAATAACTGTCATAATACATGAAAATGTAATCAGTAAACAGCGTTTGAATTGTAGATGTTGTTTGTATCCATTTCAGTCTATTTCAGTTGGTACAGCCATGAATCTATTTTTTCCACTAGATTTATCCATGGTCTATCTGCTGACCAACCTTCAGCAATAGCCGCAGTCAAATGGTTTCGAAAAAAGAAAGACAAAAAAGACTACTATTCTGATAAGAAAATCTTAAGCTTGTCAATCGCCTTACTTGTCACAATGTACTGCATCATCAAGGACAGGCGTCTCAAGAATAAAAATTAGGCTCAGTCTGTACGACCTAAACATTACCTTACACAATCGACGCATATGCTAGCAGAAGATGGACAGTCTCTTCTTCTTTAATTCTAGAAAAAGAGAAACAACTCAAAAACAGCTTAAAACCTCAACAATTGCGTTTTTAAGTTGCCCAAAATACGTGAAAAATGGTCTGTAACTTATTCAATCTTCATAAGTTAATATGAAACAAACGATATGCTCATTACTTTGTTGTATATTGACCGTCGACCCTGCCAAACATGCCATTCCAAAGTGATGCACCGGAAGGAAGTGACACATTCCGATGGCAGTTATGGGAATAAATCGCGTAGGGGGGCTTGGCTGACAATGTGGGACAAGGTAAAATCCCATGGTACAGTCATAGACTGATGCACCGGAAGAGAGTGACCTGTGAACAGTATGAAAATTATTTCCGCTTGTTGACGATCAAACATGCCATTCCAAAGATATTGAGTGGGCGATTGAACTATTATATAACTCGGTGAGGACAGGAAGTCAGTTACTTAGAGATCAGATGAGTTAGAGACAAGAAGCGGTAGAGAGAACAGCACCCAGCAGAGTGGGACCCCAGTCCTCCGGTTGAGCATCAGGAGAACGAGAAAGACACAACGCTGAAGGCCATAAGAGTGGGGGTCAATATATTGCAGTTCTGTTCGGTCTCCAACTCCCTCTCACAGTAAAACCTTGAGTAACCCTTTCGAACCTTTCAAATAAAGTGAGAGGTATGTTTTTTCTAAAAGACTGTTTCGCTAGTCGTCTTCATTGTGTCGTTGTGTTCTGCATGAATCTGCATATGACTATGCAACAACTTCACTAGTAAATTAGCAAATCAGAAGGCCACGATAAACTACAACTCAATAGTATCGCTTAAATTTAGTTTTGCCAGGCACAAGGCAAAAACACTGAAACATTGAATGAATACTGACTTTCTAACGAGGTTAGAGGGAAGAACTTTTTTAGTTTCCTATCATGTTGAGAAGTCCTTGGCTTGTTAATATTAACAAATCAATAACACGGCAGTACAATCTTTGCTGGTTGTCATACACGAATGGTTTCAGTATAAATTTAAATTTGAAAATATTTAATCGGGTTTAGTTAAATCATGAGTTATAAACTTTATTCGTTACTCTGAGTGTGTTATTATGGTACTTTAATGCAAAATTAGCGAATTTGAGAATTAATTTTTATTTATTGCAGACTTTTTGTCCTCATCTTGGTAGTTTTTGTGTTGTTTCTTCGTTCACTACGTTTCGGCCAAATTTCACCTCTGGCCTTCTTCAGGTGATTTTACCGCGACCTCGGATAGGAATGCTGAGTTTTGTAACCGTATCCCCAGTAATTACTGTCTTCCATAGTTGTTGTCTATCGCACCACGTTTTCTGAAAGAAGAAACAACACAAAAACTACCAAGATGAGGACAAAAGGTCCGCAATAAATAAAAATTAATTCTCAGATTAAGAAGCCTTATCTCAAAAATGATTCCAAGTACAAAAAATTCGGTACGGACCCGACTCTGGAAGACCAGATAAGGATTTATAAGACCAAAATATCCATCCTTGATCGCCCTTGATCCGTGGCGCAGCGGATAGAAGCGTTGAGTCTCTACGGTTCCAGGTGAGCATTGTCAGAAGATAACGGTTTCAAATAATACCC
Source organism: Sepioteuthis lessoniana (assembly GCA_963585895.1). Classification (NCBI taxonomy): domain Eukaryota; kingdom Metazoa; phylum Mollusca; class Cephalopoda; order Myopsida; family Loliginidae; genus Sepioteuthis; species Sepioteuthis lessoniana. The sequence goes on from CAUZXS010001918.1 coordinate 20,173, forward strand.
AAGCCGGTCAGAGGTTTACTTGGTCAAAAACGTGGTGTGATAGACAACAACTACGGAAGGCAGTAATTACTGGGGATACGGTTACAAGACTCTGCTTTCCTATCCGAGGTCGCGGTAAATTCACCTGAAGAAGGTGAAATTTGGCCGAAACGTAGTGAAAGAAGAAACAACACAAAAACTACCAAGATGAGGACAAAAAGTCCGCAATAAATAAAAATTAATTCTCAGATTAAGAAGCCTCATCTCAAAAATGATTCCAATTAGCGGATTTGTTATAAATTTTCTGCCACATTTGAGACAAGATAAAGATGTAGTTTCTGAATAATAATTCTAAGTTAATGTCTCTCAATGCATTGAAAGTTGGCGCAATACAATATTTTAAACGTTTATTTTATCATCAGGCTTTTTACCTTATACAATCCTGTTTAGTATACATCAATAATCTGTCTTAATTCTATAACTGATGATAAGAGGTTATATTTAAATGAATGGTTTCGTGAATGTTTATTTCATTTCTAATATACTGTATGATTTTGGTCTTTGTAGCAATAATTATGTAATAAAGTTGTCTGAACTTTTGTCTTTAATGTTTTTCTCTATATGATTAATTAGATGATTTGGGGCAAATGCCGAAATTCACTAACGATCATTTTACAACACACATTGTTTAATTAATCGTAAAAAATCCAATTAAGTGCTTAAAGGGAACCAGATTGCCTATCTGTTTCCTAGCAACATGGTTGTGTTTTCTTTTATTTATTTCTGGGCCATTGTTTAAACTGATCATTGTTTTACAAAAGCCCAGAGCTACTGACCCCAGAGACCTATTGCTTTACGTGCAAAGCTGGGAAAATTCCTTGATTTATAATCTGTCAGAAATACAAAGCAATTAGAAAAAAGGAACTTTATGTAAGCTGTATAACTTACAGACCATAACCCTAAAACATATATGGAAAGCATTATGTATGTACAAACTTATGGAAAGATTCCCTATGTCTCCATTGTTTTATTGGTATAGTCAACTGCATCAGAATCATAAGAAAATACTTCATCAAATGATGATCGTAGGGTCAGTAATGGTTTCGTAGTCGAAACATAATTGATACTCACCAAGAACTCCCTAACATTAACTTCTGACACCACCAATTTTTTAATAATTTTACTTTGCAGTGCGGGATAAACGTATTAAGTCAGTCTATCTTTTCGTTTTCTTTCATTTTCAATCTGCCATACCCATCAAAATCCTGATGATTTTTTTAACGCAAGATCTTGTTTTGTGGCTAGGATTGGGTGGTCCGTTTGTATCTCAAAATCTCAGAAAATTTGTCTCATTTTCTTGATTCGGGTTTCTGCTTATACCATTTATCAGCATAGCTAAATTTTAAACACTTGCACGATACTTAGTTGATCATATTTCTCTCCCATTCGATCCTAATCGTGTATTCCTTTTACAAAAGATTATTGCATTCATCAAGTATTATAAATTGCTTCAACTCTGTATTTATTTAATCCACACTTACTATTCTTCAGCATATTATTAATTTTAGCTTTGAAGTAATCGGTTTATATGACATAAATTTTCTGTGATTATTTGTAGATATCAGTTTCCATTTATAGCTATGTACAGGAAATCTCACCCCATTTTCCTTTGTTGCTTGAAATATCCGTACAGTTTTGTTTCTTCCCATTTTCGTTTTCTAAATTTTTTGGCTTTTATTGTTTTTTCGGTTGATCTTGATGTTACTGGCTGCTCTAATTAGTCTTTATTGGCTCTTTATTTTTTAATCTATTCCTCGAGTACTGGAATTGTTGTGTCTAAAAAGTAAGTAAAGTTGGCGACCATAGTCGAGTGCAAGCCTAAGGCTTCCTTTTCAATAGCTACAACACTGAGGTGTAGGTAAGGGTGCTACTCCATTCCATGCAGCGCTCCACTTTACCTTTTTTCGATACCTTTTAAGGCCGAGTATTAAGCAAGGAGGAATCAAGTGCCCTTTTTGAGTCTTTGCTATGACTCGACTTGGAATTCAACCCCAGTCTCCCGAGCCATTGACGAATACACTAACCATTATGCTAATAGGCATCATGCCAACCGCGTGTAAGTCTCAATTCTGGCGAGTCTTTCAATTTTTTCTCTTTACACATAGATTCTGTCTGTGACTTCTCCCGGTGAAAAGCCTTGAGCATTGTTAACAATGTTCTTGTTCTTTGATCAATTTGTCTGAGTTCCTCCCTTGTTCCGGGTTTGAACACAGATTGCCGATTCTATTTCCTACGACGATAACCACTACACTGAACGTAATAGATAGATTGATAGTGTGTGTGTGTGTGTGTGTGTGTGTGTGTGTGTGTGTGTGTGTGTGTGTGTGTGTGAATAAGTCCTATGAAATATTAATGACAAGCAATCCATGTACGAATAAGATAATTCTTTTGTTTTGTGAGCTTGTTAGATCATGTTCCAATAGCTAACTCTTCTACCGCCAACAAACGTACTGTGTTTACTTCTCATAGCACCGCAATCTCTTTGGAAAGCATTCATTCTTCCAGAAGAGAAAACGTTATCTCATTGGACATTCCTCTCCTGTTAAATGTATAGGATCATCTTTATCTCATTACTGTACCAAAGCAACTGTATGAACAATAAAATACCCCTATTGACAAATTGTGTTGATTTCACAAAGATGTGTGTGAATCTTTCAGTCGAATACAAAACTTAAATCTATGACAAACAACAACTGTATTGAACGTTAATCGGGTGAAATGAAACTGTAAAACCACCGTGATATCCAAATATGTTTAGCTTTTTCTCTTCATTTTGCACTGATATTACGTCAAGTAGAAAGCCATCTCAGGTCGCTCAAATTATTACTTCCTGTCATAATCTGTCATCAATCGATCCTTTCAACAGTTTTGAATTAATCAAATCTCAGAGATGCACGCGACCAAATTGTATCAACTCTATATGACTTCCTTTCCTTTCGGATACATAGTTTCATTCGTTTTTTCTTTCTTTTCGTAGACATCTTTTCTGTCTTTTTTTTTCCTTCATAGACACATCTTCTTTTTATTTCTTCCATTTATTCATTCTTTCTTTTTGCAAACACATTTTAGTTTTTTCTGTTTACATCCATATTTGCATTCATTCATTCATTCATTCATTATTACTTCTTTCTCCACTCGTACACATTTTCTTTCTTGATTTCTTTCTGTTTTTTCTTTCTATTCATATACATTGTTTCATTTTCATTCTTCCTTTATTTCTTTTCGTATACAGTTATATTTTTCTTTCATTCTTTCTTACTCAAAATACATTTTTATTTTTCTTTCTTTTTACATACATTTTTTCTCACACAAATTTCCATTTTTCTTTGTTTTTACATACATATTTCTTTATTTTTTCGTATTCACATTTTCATTCTTTCTTTCTTTTCACAAATATATCTTTTACCAATGGCTTTTGCAAATTTTCTTGATTTATTAGTAAATTTTCTTTTATTCTCTACGTTTGTTTTTAGATTGATAGGTATTTATTTTTCCTTTTTGTTCTTCTGCATCTCTTTATGTATATATGCCTTTCCTTTGCGTAACATATTTTATATCCTTTAATTATGATTCATGTTCTTTTTTCTTCAAATCTCTCCTTCTTCGTCTTATTTCGTTTTACTAAATTTTGAGTCGAATTTAACAAGTCTCCATAATTTACCCTATGCAATTTCCCCCAATTTGGCACGGCATTTGTTAGTCTCCGTGAAATTATTAAAGCGGGCCCAATATGGCTGCAGCAGGCGTCATTACTGCTCTAAGAATAGTGAGCATGAGCAGAAGAGAAACGGAAGAAAAGTGTATAGAAACGAACGTGAAAAACATGCTAGATACTTTTGTACTTTTCAATGAGTCAGCTGGGGTAAAAGAAGAAGCGCATATGGTCAAATAGACGTGACGTCTAAGTTGTGGTGGAGAGGTAGTCGCTTGTGTTGGCAACCAGTGTATATATGTATATATATATATGTGTGTGTGTGTGTGTGTGTGTGTGTGTGTGTGTTACAACACGCTATCAAATAAATATCCTCGATATCATCATTATATTTTTTGGTTATATATTTTTAAACTCATTAGCAAATTGCATGTACTCTGCATTGGTATATATAATTACTCCATGCGAGTTAAGTTAATGATTATCAATGATTTATATAATAAAAATTCAATATAATATTACTAATACTACTAATGTGTGTAAACAAAGTTTAACATCAAAACGTTTGCCTGTTTAAATTTTATTTTCTGCCAACAATAATGATCTTGTAGTGAAATCAGTCGAACCAGCTATTTCTATAAGGCAGGTTTCCTGAGGTAAAGGTTCAAGTCTTACTGATAATTTATTTCTAGTCTGTTAATGACAACATAATCGCAGTTTCAGTCCTTCTATTAAAAAGCAAGTGAAACTAATATGAAAGAGCCTAGTCTGCGGTGCCTGTAGAATACATCGACTGCATCTCTGCAGAGGAGTAAGAACCCTACAAAAAGTTTCCTAGATATGACATTAAACAATCTGATTGCGAGATTTGGAGAACACCTTCATTGCCATGGCTCCCAGGTTCACTCTAGCCCAGAGTGGTAGGACCATATAGGATCCTATCAATGGGTCAAACAAAATAAACTATGTGGGCCAACAAATGACTGATGTTAAATGTTGACAGTCATATAGCAAGACTGGAAACCATTTACTTGTGTTCAAAAAAGAACCCAGGCCTGTTTAAAAATGTTATCTACAAAATGTAATTACAAATCATATATATATATTTTTAATATATATGATAAAAAAGATTTGGTATTAAATAACCTACAATGCTTGATATGCCATAAAACCCAACCCAACTAAGATACTAATTAAAATATAATTATGATAGAATCATGTTTGTTTAATAAAAAAACTAGCTGTAATGGTTGAAGTTCTGCGAGTATTAGCAAATAAGAGTATCCTTTATAGTGAACCTCTGACCTTCTTCCATACATTGTCCCTATTTTGTGCTCTTCTTTTTTCCTTTGTCTTTCTGGACTTCATTTAATCGACTATGTATTTATCTAAATGTTATACAACTGTGGATATTTCATGTGGGAAAAAATGTACATATTTAAATGTGTAGTAATTTCGATGTTTTTCCAAGACTACATGCTTTTCAATCTTTCGCATATTGACTTTTGGTATCTGGCCCCTAACCGTATCCAATACCTTTCTTTTATCTCCATTCTTTCCTCATCCCTATGCATGTGTAGATTGTTTTCTGTCACTTGATTTCATTTACGCATTTCTTTAGTGTTTGTAATTAACTTTTCCATCTTCTTCTTCACTTAAGCTTTTCCCAATTTCTTCTCATTTCATATTATGTAGGCTTCTTGGTCAGAAAACGTATCTGATTTCAACACTGAGAGGTTGATAATCGATTACATATTCTACACTCTGATCTTAAGTAAACAAGTAAAACATTTATGGATACAAGCATGTAAACTAATCCCATAGATAAGTCTACACCGCCTCTCGAAAGAGAAATCCGAGGTATAACACTAAACTGATGGTATCGCTCCGGTTGGGGATATCTGCGGAGTGTGAAGTACCCTTTGTTGTTATTACTCCTAGGTCAACTTTAACTGGTGTGTTAGTATCAGTTAGAGTCTATCCATGGGTCAGATAAATCTGTTTCAGAATTATTCGAAATGGACAGAATAGTCACCAAAAACAAAAAGAAATAATAATAAAAAAAAATCTACCCCTTTATAAGCAAATAAGCTAAAACGTAATTTGGCATAAAATAAGCCTAGACGTGTTCACTCACCGTGAAAATCAGTCAAGCATATAGTTTAGAAGGCACATTAATCGAACACAAACACACACACACACACATATATATATATATATATATATATATATAGTCATCCACAGACAGATCTGTTTCGTTCTATCAGAACTCATCAGTGTGGTTAGACATATTAGCATCCCGTAGCTGGGATCGAAACTCGGTTGACTCAAACGCCAATCCAAGCTTCTAACCCTTCAGCCACGAGGAGCTAGTAGCATCGAAGTAGATTTTAAACGGCTATGAATGACAATTACTATTGTTTACATACATCCGTCGAACGGCTACCGAGACCTTAATTCCTATATGAAGAGGCTTGCAATAAACGCTAATGGCAACACGATTACTTAATTCGCCGGAGAACTCAACCTTACTGGGGTAGGGGAGTATATATCTCTTTAGTCATCCACACACACACACACATATATATATATATATATGTGTGTGTGTGTGTGTGTGTGTGTATGTGTGCGTATGTTTGTGAAGGTGCGTGAAATTTATAAATATCTTTGAATGACCATTGGTACGTTTTACATACTGGTTTTATATATATATATATATATATATATATATGACGTAACGTCTTGACCCTCACTATAGAAGCGTTACGTTCGTATATGTACGAATTCAGAGAAGTAGTATAGATTTTATAATACGTGTCGAACATTTTTTTTTTTTTAGAATTTGAAACACCGTGCTTATTTTCACCCGATTATTAAAAATCCCTGTATGAATTCGATTCTATTGTTTTCTTTTTAAATATCTTGGTAAACTGTTTTGCTTCAGCCGGTTTATTCAGATCAAAATATTACACTGTTTTTTGTTTGTCTGTTTTTAATTTTTTTTTTTTTAGATTATCACAAGTTGATGTGTTATGGCTTGTTCATCGTGGTTAATTGAGAAAGGTTAATTGATAAAGGTTAATTGAGAAAGGGATTTGTAGTTTTTTTGGGTTTTTTTTTTTTAGCTTTGAAATCGATCATTTTCTCATACATCTGAATGTAACAGTTATCTAAATAGTCTTATAGATCTACAGATGTGTATCTTTTTATTTCACGTGGAGGTGCACGTGGTGTAATGGTTATCGTCGTAGGAATTGGACACGGCGACACGAGTTCAAATCCTGGACGAGACTGATTGCATTTCACATAGCACTAATACCCTTGGGAAAGGTATGAATCCAATTATTCTCCCTCCAGCTATGGGTAAATAGTAGGACAGACTAGGTTCTTCAGCCTTGGTGAGGCAACTAGTCTAGGAGAAGGAAAACTCCGAATTCAAACCTATTAAACTCCGCTTAAAAATTGACCTTGTGTCATATCCTGCCCGAGCGGAGGGGTTGGTAAATAGGATCTTTTTATTTCATTTTTTCTTAACTCGTCTAATTTTAAATCAAGTGAATGAACACTGTGTTATATTTATCTTAAACTCAACTATTGATTTTCTGCTTGCCTGTATTATTTCCGAATTATCTAATAACTCTATGTCCAGAATTAATGGATTGGTTCAAATGATTTTAATAATTAAGTATGGAGTAAATAACAGAGCACGTTTGGTTAGCATTTAGAAGCAGTTGTTGATTTGAGTAAATAATTTACGAGTATTCTGGAGGCGTTCATGGCTTGCTATAATTAAGAGGCTACTGGGAATGTAAGCGTCATAGGAAGCGTGTGTAACTGGGAGGTTTTGGGGGTTTAAGTTCCTGGAAACCAACCCCTCCAGATTTAAACATGCATAGCTAAGAATCATGGGGCGCTTGAAGGGTTTTAGCAGCGGGAAGAGAAGATTTACGCATGAAAATGGGGCAATGTGACCTGTAGATTTGTTTTTTGGGTTTTAGTTTAAATGTGATTGGGACCATAGGTTTCATCTATTTCTATGATCATACATGCTGAATAAACGTGTGACTTAAAAAAAAGTAGATGCTGAAATGCAGCAATGATGCATAAATAGAATTTAAGAAACTGAATAAATAATAGATCTGAGAACGATCAAAAATTAAATACATGGAAATACACAAAAGAACATTTAAGATCCGAGAAAATATTTGTGGTTATCAAAGATATTTTCCATTTAATCCACCAGGAATACATTGGGAATATCTGAGGAGAGATTCTCTTGCTTTTCAACTCAATGAATGTTCAATGACCCGGAGAGGGATGAGCTTCTCCAAATTATCATGCCCAAGACATGCTTCATCAGTAGTGCCCCTAACACCAGACTACTTTATGGGATCATTGAAGAAGAATGCCCAGTATATGAAATATTTTGGTGATCTTAGCTCTTTTAAAGGCTGCCGAATGCAGTTAATCGGTTTCTCATCCAATTTTTGGATTAATGAATCATGCCCGACAACTAACAACTGTAGACATATTTTCTTAATCTGAAGTGGCAAGCCATCATTTTTAAAACGCTTAAACACATTTTGGACTGGGTGATCAAACAATGTTTCGGTCACTTCATTTTCTCAAGGGGGTGTAATGGTTAAAGCGATGGACTGCGGAATCAGAGTAAGCGAGTTCGTACTCCAGTCGCGCTATTACGTTCACTTTCGGACAAATACCCTTGGGAAAAGTATGAACCTCCTTTTCCTCCCAGCTATGTGTTCAATAGTACCACTACTATTCTTCAAGGAGAATAACTTTGGCATTAAATAACCTACAAAGGTTTATATGCCATTAAACAAAGAAACCAAACCAAACCAACTACTCAAATTCTGCGAGCAGGTTCTATGTTTACTTGGACCTGATTAAAATAATGCATCAGAATATAAAAATACTTTACCGTATTATAACATCTAAAAAACGTGATTGTTGAACTGGCCCATTGGCCTAGCTGGTAGAGTCTTTCAAGAGAGCTGGGTTCAATTCCATGTCCAGTCATATATTAACTTCAAAAATGGTACTTGATACCTCCGTGCTTTACACTCAGTATTATAAGGTACGTATTAACGGTGAAGTGGAGCAATCCAACGAAAGGAGTAGCGCCCCCACCCAACACCTCGGTATTGTCGCTATTTCAAAGGGATCTTTCGAGTTGCTCTCGACTACGGTCGTCAACTTTTTTTTATATATATGTAAAGCAGGTCTTACACACACATATATGTTTTTCGGTGATGAAATCACGGGGCTAACGTGTTTTTTTTTAGTTTTGGGAGGAATGCGTTGCAAATTAGCCGTCCCTTGACAGTCTTTGTTTATTTTTATTTTTTTGGCAGTCCAACAGAAGTTTCATGGAGGATTGCCAATCTTATAAGCTTGTTGTTTGGTTTATTTGTTAATATAAATATTTGTGATTGTCAAATAAATATTTCAAGGCATGAAGATTAAGTATCGTATAAGATCTAGAAAGCTCGTACTTTTTCAGACTTTTTATCCAGTTGTCTTTTTCAATTATTAATTTCATGCTAATATGTCGTTAAAAATTTTATACGAAGTTCGTTCAAGAATTTCTACGCCTCAACCAAAATCTAGATTTATCACTCACTTCTCACCAGTGTATGAGCCTTACCCGAGCAAAAATTAACGTATAAGTCTTAATTCGCTTTACTTGTCTCATCAGAAGTTGAAAACCAAAATGTTCAGCTGTGGATCTTCCTTCTGAGTGAGGCTGAGAATTTTTTAACAATCTCGAGCACACACACACACACACACACACACATATATATATATATATATATATATATATATATATATATATATATATGTATGTATTTCTTGTTTGTCTTAGTTGAAAAGTTTGTGAGATTGGAGTCTGGTGACCATACAACTTCTCTTTTTTTATAGAGTTGCTTTCAGGATTTGTTCAAAACAGCACGCAGTATTCTTGTAGAGTTCTCATCAAGCTTTTTTTTCTGTAGAGTTGGTTTAACGACTAAGGGGTAATATTGTCACAGTTACTGCTTGGAAGAATTTTTTTTTATCGGATAAACCAGACTTTGCTTTCAGTTGATGAAATAATGCTGTCGAGGTATACGAACTGAATATTAGTGGCTTGCCACAAAAATAGATACCCCTTTTTGTTAAAAAAACATATAATTTGTTTTATTTACATTCACGTAGAGGCCAATATCTCCTGCTGCTTTCTCTAGACCTAGCTGCTGGGATTTGGCTTAAGCTGGTGTATTTGTGAGAAGCACTGGGTCATCTGCATAGTCTGCATCGGTTATAGTTTCTTTAAGATATCACCTGCTTTTCTTTTACTTTTGTTTTAATGGAAAACCATTTTCTTTTATAAGATCTAATGACCTTCGAAGTACGCAGTTATGCCCAATCTATGCCGAGAGAAATGACCCACCCAACGAGTGTCCTGTTAATGATACTATGATGGTGAGGTTCCAGTAATGTTGGAGCTTTGCAGATTGCGGGTTACCTCTGCTTTGCTATCGCTGCCAGGTCCACTATTGTCTTTAAAGATAGCACATGACAGGGTCCTATCTATGGGTCAAATAGAACTAAACAGGGTGCTTATGTTAAAATGAATTGTTTGAAATAGAATTGTTTATATTTATGAACATGGAATTGGCATTAGTAACCTAAGATAGCCGATGTGCCATAAAACCAGACCAACCCAAGTACTCAGTCAAAGCAGATCATAAACAAATATGGCGCTAATGTATCTCTTTGCAAGACACCAGGGACAGTGTCTGAGAAGTCGGTGTCCATTAGGTAAGCGAAACTTTGCTTTGGTGTGTTAGTAAGGCATCATTATAGCTGTGATGATTTCTTTGGGAAAACTATGTACAAGGTTTGTCCGTTACATCCCCAGATATTTTGAATAACTTAAGAATGACTTGATCTGCTTTGATGCAACTTAGCAATCAAATGTAGGGAACTTTGCATCGGATTTATCTATCGGTATTGGGATGACATGAAGTGAACATGTATACTGTCGACTTTTCACATTCAAAGTAGCCACGGTATTTGATTTTTCAACCTATATGCCGGTTTTTGAAGGATTTGGGGGTAAAAAATTAAAACATCGTATACGTCTGTCAGATGTTAACATGTCTGACTTCTGTTTTGTGGCTTTTGTTCTGTAGAACAATTTCAAGATAGAAAACTATCGTAAAAATGGCTTTGTAAATTATTATGAAAAAAAATGCAATGAAGGTTTGGCTTAGTTGTTTGGGTTTTATGGAATATCAACCTTTGCAGGTTAATTAACGCCAGATCCATTTCATGCAAATAGTCAGTTTTATTTCAAACAATTCAGTTTAGCATGGGTACACAGTTTAATTGTCAAAAACATTTCTATTTTAAGTAATTCAGTTTATTCAAACAGTTCTAATTCAAATAATTCAGTTTAGTGTAAGTACAAATTTGTTTACACAATTAAATGTCAAAACAGTTCTATATTAAACAATTTAGTTTAGCATAAGTACAGTTTCAATCTTACAAACAGTTCCATTTCAAACAATTCAGCTTAGCATAAGTATGCAGTTAGTTCTATTTAACCCATGCATAGTGCCCTATCAGTTACTACCATTCCGTGCAAGAGTGAACCTGGGAGCAATGGCAATGAAGGAGTGCTCCGCATTCCTCAAAGTTCCAGCATTACTGGAACTTCACCATCAAATTGTGTAGTATCATATACAGGACATTCATTGGGGGGGTGTCTTACCCCTCTGCATAGGTGCAGTCGGTTTATTCTGTAGCTACAGCCGACTGGGCAAGGAACTGCAATGAAGAATTCAAAAGAAAACCAACAGAATATCATATAAGTGCAGGTAATGAATATTTATTTCAGTCATTTCCGCTTCTCGAATTCTATGATAAGCTTCAGCACCTATTAGCTCCTGTCTAAAATAATGCCTCAAAAATAACAGAATTTTAATAATGAAGTCCACCATTAAAACATTGGATACGAAAGTTATTGTATTATGATATAAAGGAAGCAGAAAGAAAGAAACTAACAAACAGACAAAGAAGGCGAGAAATAAAAGAAAGAAAGAAAGAAAGAAAGAAGATGAGAAAGAAAGAAAGAAAGAAAGAAATGAAAGAAAGGAAGAAGAAAAAGAAAGAAAGAAAGACGATGAGAAATAAAAGAAAGAAAGAAAGAAAGAAATGAAAGAAAGGAAGAAGAAAAAGAAAGAAAGAAAGAAGATGAGAAATTAAAGAAAGAAAGAAAGAAAGAAATGAAAGAAAGGAAGAAGAAAAAGAAAGAAACAAACAAACAAACAAAGAAGACGAGAAATAAAAGAAAGAAAGAAAGAAAGAAAGAAAGAAGATGAGAAATAAAAGAAAGGAAGAAAGAAATGAAAGAAAGGAAGAAGAAGAAAAAAAAAAGAAAGAAAGAAAGACGAGAACAAAAGAAGACGAGTACTAAATGAAAGAAAGTAAAGAGAAATAACAGAGAGAATGAAGGAATAAACTAGAAAAGAAAGGAAATAAGGTAAAAGAAAAGAAGAAAATAGAGAGAAAAAGCACATTGAGAAAAAAAGATAAGAGAAACGAAAGAAAGGGAGGAGAAAAGAGTTGTTAGAATGACAGGAAGAGCTGAAAAGCAAAATAATGAGAAAAGAGTTAAGATATGAGAGGTGATACACATGATAAGTCAGAGGAAGATGCCAGTCAGTAATTACTATGGATTGAAAACCCAGGAATAACCAACCAAAACGTCTTGATAAAATAAAACAAGAAAGATGAAACAATTGTTTTAAACTAAATTATATAAAATATATCAAATAACTCTGGTAATATAGTTTCGGGTAAATAAATAATGAAAACAATAAGAATCATGCATTAAATAAAGGTAGAAATTCATGTCAATACATTAGAAAAAAAAGGACAAAACCATTATCATATTTCCCACCCCCTCCGCTCGGGCAGGATATGACACAAGGTCAATTCTTAAGCGGAGTTTAACAGGTTTGAATTCAGAGTTTTTCCTTCTCCTAGATTAGTTGCCTCACCAAGGCTGAAGAACTCAGTCTGTCCTACTATTTACCCATAATAATAATTGGATTCATACCTTTCCCAAGGGTATTAGTGCTATGTGAAATGCAATCAGTCTCGTCCAGGATTTGAACTCGTATCGTCGTGTCCAATTCCTACAACGATAACCATTACACCACGGGCACAAAACCATTATAGCCATTAAAAATAATTTCTTTTACAAAAAAGAGAAAAAACTATTATGAAAATCAGGAACAACATAGAAAACCTTGAGATATAAAAAGAACAGCAATCGGAGAAAGCAAAAAAGAGAAATTTGAAAAAAGAAAAAGAACTAAAGAAAAAAGAGAATCTATTGAAACAAGGAAAGACAAGAAAGAAGATTAAAGAAATAAGGTAAGTACAAGAATGAGAGAATCTAAGAAAGGAAACGGAAAGATAAGGAAAAGAGAAAGAGAAGAAAAAATAAGATGAAGAAAGTTATAGAGACCAAAGAAAAGAACAAGAAAAACAGATAAAAAGAGGAAAGGAAAAAAAATAGGGAAAGAAAGAAATAATAATGGAGTAATGATAGAAAGAAATTAAGGAACTAATGAATTGAAAAAGAACGGAAGGGAAATAGAAGAAAAGAAAGAAGAGAAAGAATGAAGGAAAAAATAAGGAAAAACGTAAAGAAAGAAGATAAGGAATGAATGAAAGACAATAAAGAAAGGAGAGAAGAGAGAAAAAAATGAAAAACGAAGAAATTAAAAAAGGAACAGAAAGAAAGGAAGAAAAATAGAATAAAGAAAAACTAAGAGAGCGCAAAAAGAAGAAATGAGAGGTAGAAAAGATAGAAAGAGGTAAAAGAAATAACAACAATGATCGATTAGAAGAAAGCAAAGGAGAGAAGAGTTGAAACAAGAGAAGAAAACGATGAAGAGAAATAAGAAACGAAGTAAAAGAAGATTTGAAAAGAAAGAAAAGCAAAGCTAAGAAAGAAATTTTTTAAAAAAGCAGAAGAAAAGAAGATAAGGAAAGTGAAAGAAAGGAATGGAATGCATAAAAGAGAAAGGCAATAGTGACAGGGTATCGTAATCATAACGATAAGAATAGCTCCAAATGAAAACCTAAAAAAAATAAGAAGCCACGTAAATAAATTAACAACGTAGACACGCGGGCAAACCAAGTGTTCCCGCGTAAACAAAATGGTGTCCGTTATCTCCCGCTGAAACGAATCGGGAAGGCCATTACGAGTCAGTGGCAATCACGTTTTATGCGAGTAGAAGGAAGGGCTGAGGCAGAACCTGCTTCTCGGGGTTGATTACACTGGATTCATGCAAAGCGAAATCCATAAACAGACGAGGAAAATTGAGCTTTGTCGTCTACAATCACCGAATAAAGACAATATGATACTTTGTTTATGAAAAGACTAGCGGAAGACATTGTAAAATATGGAGAAGAACAGAATGAGAACAATATATATATATATATATATATATATATATATATATATATATATATATATATAATATTCTAATCACACAAAAGTATTTGTTTAAGGCTATTCACAATCAAGGCAGATCAAATAGATTACTTCAGGCTTGAACAGAGATCTTTCATCAAAGCTTTGGTGGTTAAAAGATGCAAACCATTTGCTGAAGGATATGTGATATATACGGAGAAACTACTTTTAATCCAAAAAATCTTTACAAATAGACTAATCATGGGCTTGCCACAAATAGCCTGATTCGAAAAGGCAGTACTGAAAACAAACTGTCACTCAGTTAAAGATATAAAATATACAAGCATGTCCAACAAGAATCCAAATAGCTGATTGGACACATCTACACCATCCCCTAAGATACAAATGAGACAATGCATACAGGTACTATATTTATAAGTTGGAAATGACCCGCGGATTTATGCAAACAGAACAGATCGCCTGCTACCGACGAGAAGTGAAGTTCTATGCACAAGTAAACCAAATATCTTCGACATGTACTATACACGAGGAGAGGGGCGTAAAAATCTGGTGCAAGCTGGGAAGAAATTGGACCTGAAACATCAGAGGATTTTTATACCCTCTATTTTAATGAATTCAAATACACGACACGCACGCACACACACACACACACACACACACACACACACACACACACACACACACACACACACAATAAATGACATATAAGCGTTGGTAAATAAGTGTTATTAAATCGTTATCAATCGGAACGGCTGTAGACAATGGGTGTTAATTTTAAGAAAAGTATATTTCAAGACTGGTAAAGCTATCAGGCTTACGTATGTGAAGTGAGCTACATGCTTAGTGAACAGTAAGTTGGTAACGATATTTAATTCGATCATCAGAATTTAATGTTTAAAAACATTTACAAACTTGAAAATGATTTTAACTACTTTAGATGTTAAGTGAAGATATGTTCAGTAGAAAAAGTAAATCCAAAAAGTAAAAAAATTTTTCTTCATTCGATGTTCGTATCAGTGTTTATTGAGAATTAAAATGAAACGTTTTGTTTTGTTTTGTTTTATTTTGTTGGGTAGAATATATTTCCGATTTTTACGTTACTTTTAGCGACATTATGTGATGGAGTTATAAATTAAAAATTAAAAATAATGTACTTGGATTATCAAACGCATTTACTGCAAACAAATCCCTGACAAAATTCTGCCAGTGACACACACACACACACACACACATATATATATATATATATATATATATATATATATATATATATATATATATATATATATGAATCTGGAAGTATTATAAATATCTCCTTGTGCTACAGATCTGGAAGTAGTTTAGTATCAGAACCTGAAGAACTCGTATTTTGGCTGACATTAAGCATTTTCAGGGGATATAATCGACTTATTCTAAGGTTGTGATAGATAGATAGATAGATAGATAGATAGATAGATAGATAGATAGATAGCACTAAATTTAGCAACGTGGTTGCACTGATAACAGTTATACTGTCAAATTTGTAGACTGTCAAATTTGTGTCAGAAAACGTTACCTAAGTAAGTTTCTATATATTTCACTGCAGTAGTTGATAGATTTAATTTTATACATAGTTTTTTGATACATTTCCAGGCTTCTAAAACCCATGAACTCGTACTCAGAACCATCAAGTCTAACATGAAGTGCTATTAAAAAATAATGTTTTTAAAATAGTTTGGCCTACAGTTTACACTTGGGGGTTACTTAATAAACTGGTCTGAATGCAGTTTTTATCTAGCCAGACTCGTTCCGAACAAATACTTATCTAGATAATCATTAATAATAAGATAATCATGTCATGAATGACATTCTCATCATTTTCCGATGAACTCAATTACTACGCTGAGACTTTTTGTCTATGTCAGGTCGACCAGGGAAAAACAGAGACTGACCATTCAACCATTCACTCATTGGAGGAGGACCTCACGTGCAGGCGGGCAGAAATATCCGCAAGCAAAAAATAAGGCACTGTATACATGCGCTGAACGTATTATGTATACCAGGAAATTGAGTATATACATAAAAATAATTATAATAATCATTTATTTCAAATCATATTTCGTGCGTATATCACATAAATCTCTTTGGTTTCATCATAATATTAATAGCATTATTTTAGAGTGCATCAAAACACTTTCCTTTTTTATAGACCTTTAAATTTTTTTTCATATATCTAAAGACATATATATCTAAAGACTATGAATTGCGATTTATTTTCAATTATATGAATTAACTTGTTTACGTACATTAGGTTGTGAAAAAAAGTATTAAGTTGTTGATAAAATTATTTTCCCACAAAAAAGAATTAAACTTTATTTTTTAAATGTACCCTAAAAATCAAGTAAGATTTTTTAAACTTTTTTTTATTGTGCTCTGAAAATCAAGTAAGAATTTCAAAGAAAAAGGATAAGAATATTGAGAAAAATGAAGCAAATCTTTGTACAGTTAGTGTATGAAAAAATATTAACATCATAATAAAACAATATGTAAAAATATACCATCATAATAATTAAAACTACGTAGAAAATATTTGCATAATAATTGAAAAAATATAGAAAATATTACCATCATAATATTTGAAACTATGTATAAAAATCAATTATTTTTTTAAATAAATGATTGTCATGAAAACCTTTAATATAATATTGTCTATCTAAAGGGAAAAAAAAAGCATTTTAAAAACAACTATTAAAACTAGCTGTACTTATTGAAATTCCACTCCTTAAAAGTTTTCTTTTTATTATATTGATGCATAAATTTATAGATCTTCATTAATGTTAAAGTTGGTATTCTGCTGTAGAAAAATAATTCGGAATTGACAGACTCGGACAGAAGGAAAACAAGACGTGTATCACGTAGAGAGGAGGAAAAGCTATAAAGAACTTATCATATAGAAAAAAGGTATTCATATAACGATTATCTATGACTCCAATATATATTTTATTTATTATCTTGACTCAATGCGAGTTTTTTTTTTTTTCACACCAATTTTTACTGGTGGTTTTTCAAAGAAGTCTGAATGATATCAAGTCTCCTCAGGTCTCCAGAACTCTTTTAAGAATTCTATCTGGTCTTAGCAGAGCTGATTTCTGAATTGTCTTGATTTTTCCTCAGATCTTAAGTTCACCGAGTTTATTTCCCAGGACATTGGGAATTGTTCCAAATGGATCAACAGCATCGTTATGATCAATATAGTCAATTCTATCAAATCTTATACTGATTGACATATTTTTTTAGATTTTGGTCATTTCTAAGAATTAAGGACATCGACACGCGGCTAACGAAGGCATGAACAGCTATCAATAGACTTTTGATCATATGGAAATCAGATCTAACCGATAAAATGAAACGCAGTTTCTTCCAGGTAGCTGTTGCATCGATACTGCTGTATGGATGCACTACATGGACGCTAACAAAATGGCTGGAGAATAAGCTAGACGGAAATTACACAAGAATGCTGCGAGCAATATTGAACAAGTCCAGGCGGCAACACCCCACAAGACACCAACTGTACGGCCACTTGCCTTCCATCACGAAAACTATCCAGGTTAGACGAACTAGACATGCAGGACACTGCTGGAGAAGCAGGGACGAGCTCATAAGTGATGTACTCCTGTGGACCCCCACATATGGCCGGGCAAAAGCAGGACGACCAGCACGAACATACATTCAGCAGCTATGTAAGGATACGGGATATAGCCCTGAAGACCTGCCAGAGGCGATGAACGATAGGGAGAAGTGGCGAGAGAGGGTCAGGGATATCCGTGCTGGTGGCACGACATGATGATGATGATGATGATGATGATGATGATGATGATGATGATAAAACAGAAATAGATTTAATACGCCACAACTTTGGGTATTTATGATAGTTGCTTTCATTCATTTTACAGATATCCAATTTTCAACAAAATGATTTCTCAATTTACCAAACTGAATTTACTGCTGAGTATTATTGACGCCCAACGAACATTACAGAGTGACCATTTTAAATCAAAATTCAACTTTTAAATATTCGGCAACTGACTGATAGATTCATCCTCACATATTTGTATCCTTAACTCCTTTTAACCGATCTATTGATAAATTTATCACATTTTATTGATAATGTTACCATTTTATAAGTCTATCAGAAAATTATTCAAAATTGCTGCGGAGGGTGCCAAGGTCAACTGTTGACAGTTTGAGACCCTATAAGCTCCTGTCTCTTGATGCATGTTTTAAGGTGCAATAAGAAATATGTGTATATGTTCAACTATATCTAAATGAGAGTGTATACATATAGGTATAGCGTACATTTAAATACATGTTAATGTGAGTATATCTCTATGAGTGTTTGTGGGTATCGGTGTAGTGTATATATGTATGTATATAGTTGTGAATGTATAGTAGTAAAAAAGGATGGCTAGACAAATAAGGGAAATCGGCAGATTGAAATAACAAGATAGGAAGAGAATTTCTCAATAGGAATGAAAAGATTTGTTTATTTGTTTATTTGTTGTTCTTTTTTAATTATTTTTTTCCGTAATAAACTAAAGTCTTCGGCGGTAGTTCGGTCAGTGGTCAGTAGACAATCACTGGTTTTTTTATGTATTTTAGTTATTAGATAATCACGTGGGAAAAAGGTCATTTCTGTCTTGAAGTCAGAATCCTATTAATCCAAGGGATATATACTTTCGACTAAACCCAGTGGCCGAGAGATATTCTTGAATATTTTTGAATTCGAAACTTCAAATCAGAAATTTAAAATATATCCTCTGTGTTGAACACCCTCAACCAGATGGCGTGGATGGTAAAAGAAAAGGCCGTATGAAATAAGTCTATCTAGGTTTGGATATTTGGTCAAACCGTAGACCGAGAAAAGCCTTTGTAAATCCTGAGAAATAGATCGATAAAGGGGTCATGCCGGCGTACTGGTCAACATCGAAAGGAGAGGGGATCAGCTTCCAGTTCAAAGTAGATGTCAAACAAAGAACACCAGATAATTGGTGAGAGATTACTGAATAGATGAGAAAAGGGAAGCAAAAATTCCGAAGGCAAACGAGAAAAGAGACTCGAAAGATCTGAAAGACGAAAGAGAAAAAGACGAAAGAGAAAAAGGCGACAGACCCAATGAGAGGAAAAAGGGGAAAACATATTTTGAAAATGACAAAATGAGCTTAATTGGAAAGAATAAAACAAAGGTTAATTAGGCGATTTTAGTTTGGACAAATAGCAATTTGAAAAATAAGAAAATATCAAAAAATTAAGAAAAAAAAAAAAGATTCTAGAAAGCCAGCTAAAGAAAAAAAGTAACGACAAAACAAGGAAAAAAGTAAAAGAAAAAAGATTGAGAACTTTAGAGAGAGTGAAATAAGAGATCATTTCAAATAAAATCTATGCACAAACAAGTTATTAAAGTCTCCCTTATTGGTAAGCATTGAAATAGCTCCCAATTTCACCATTGTTTGCACTCCAGCAAGCAATTTTTCAATGCTGGTCCAAAAAAAAAAAAAAAAAGAAGATTATCGATAATATGAACAACACGCTAGACTTGACTTTTAAAGCACGCTTGCTCCCACAACTAGCGATGATTTGACTCAAACAATTTAGTCTCACATTCATACACAAGCAGTAATAGATGGAAGCGAAAATTATTATTTTTTAATTTAAAAGAAAAGAAAACCGAAATGAATACTTGATAACTTACTGAACAGTTCATTGCTCTTTTCTACAAGTGAGGAATAATAATTAGCCTCATCCACTCAAGTGATTTGCATTTAAATGGAAATGTATGAGGCTATGAATAATACACGGTCGTTTTTTTTCTCTCATGGTTATAAAACAGATGACGCATGTGTCTTTCATACACCTGTTTTTTCGGCAAAAAGCGAGGTAAATTGCTAAAATTTAACCCAGGAAAATAGGTAAATAAAACCAAAACCGATGACATTCATGTGATATATATATATATATATATATATATATATATATATATATATATATATATATATTGACAGCATTTCTTCATTAATACATATTTCGTTGAACATAATAGACATTTTTTTGTCTACATATTTTTTTTACCTATTTTTTTTTTATCCTTTCATATTGCCGTATTGATTTTATAATATTCGGTGGGAATTGGTTGATGTATCTTCCGTAATTATTTATTTCCCAAGTACTTTCTGCCCGACTTTGGGCCATCATCATCAGGGGAGGATCTATTACAAAAGTGACGTAACTTTTGAATGTACATTACTACCTTGTAAAAAGAAGAGTGTCTGTACTGCTGCAGTGTGTAACGTTTGCTTTTAAATTTGTTTCTCTAAATAGTGACAGTAGCTAAAGACATTTAAGTATATTAGTACTGGTTTAAAAATTAGTTCTGTTAAGTTAAAAAAAAAAGTCTATTATCATATCTACCACCCCCTCCACTCGGACAGGATATGACACAAGGTCAAGTTTTTAAGCGGAGTTTAACAGGTTTGAATTCAGAGTTAGTTTCCTCACCAAAGCTGAAGAACCCAGACTGCCCTACTATTTACCTATAGCTGGAGGGAGAATAATTGGATTCATACCTTTCCCAAGGGTATTAGTGCTATGTGAAATGCAATCAGCCTTGTCCATGATTTGAACTCGTGTCGCCGTGTCCATTTCCTACAACGATAACCATTACACCACGGGCACTTCCTATAAAAATGTCTGATACGTTCAACGAAATATATATATATAAATATTTATAAATATATATATATATATATATATATATATATATATATATATATGTGTGTATGTGTGTGTGTGTGTGTGTGTGTGTGTGCACGTGCGGTTTTTTAACACTTGCAATCCAACTTGTAATCTGCTTAAAATTTAACAAAAACTCTTTATTCTCACTGATATTTGTTTTTTGAACATTTCTATCTCTTTTTCAAATTTATGTCAAATCATATGTTCCAATAAAGAACACCCAAATCATTGATATGTTCTGTTTATTTGTCGTTCAATTCGTTCTCCATGTACGGTTAACATTTAATCAGAACTTTTTCATATCACTTTTAACACTTCGTTCATTTAGGACCTTATGACCTCCGCCCCCCGTCAAAGCAAAATCTTCAGCAGATGTTTGCACATTCATCCAAAGTGTTTACTGCTCATGAAGTCCAGGAATAGCAAAAGTTTCTCTTAACCGTGTACTAAGGGGACTCCAGTCACATACTGGCTAAGTGCTGAACAGTAGCCTCAAACTAAGTGATTTCGAACTTGACCCGCGCTATTATGTATGCTTTCGGACAAATACTATTGGGAAAAATATAAAAGTAAAGTTGGCTACCATAGTCGAGGGTGACACGAAGGCTCCCTTTTCGATAGCTACAACACCTAGGTGTAGGGGAGGGCGCTACTCCTTTCCCTGGATTACTCCACTTTACCCTTGATCCGTAGCTTATAATGCTGAGTGTTAAGCAAGGAGGCATCGAGTACCATTTTTGAGTCTTTGGTATGAATCTGGGAACCCAGGTCTCCCGGGCCATTGGCGAACACTCTAACCGCTAGTCCAATATCCGGTTAGACGTTATTACATGTAGCTTTTGCTTAAACAGTATCCCAGTTGTTCTCAAAGGTGAGTTTTGGCCTTAAATATACCATGAGAGTTGATATGATATTAAACAAAGAAACCTAACCAAGCCTAATTCCTCAAAATTATAATATTGTCATCACGCACGCACGCACGCACACACACACACATATATATATATATATATATATATATATATATATATATATATATATATATATATATATATATATATTCATGCACACAAATAATATCTTCGAAATATGTGTTTTGGACACATTAGCTTTGAGATGCAAAACATATATATGCCTAAGTAACTACTTATTTTCTCTGTAGACATCCAATAAACCATATTAAGATCGATTCACAATCGAATTTAGTTATCCTGGTCCAATCAAACTTTAGTGTGACGAAGATGTTTTTTGACAACTGGTTGGTGACTGTCTAAAATGAATAAGTAAATAGAGAACCACTGGTTCGGGCATGTATTTATCAATCCTTAACTAATCTTCTTCTAGGAGAATTGCTTCGGCATTAAATAACCTACAAAGGTTGATATGCCATTAAACAAAGAAACCAAACAAAATCAATCCCTAACAGAGGATTGATAGCATATTCGTAATAACATAAAGTTACTCTCCATATCATTATAATAGTAATTCATATTTTGAAGACAAATCCCGAATGCATATCTTTTTGTTTTGTTGTTATGTTATAATACTTTTGATCAAGTGATCAGATAAGAAGTATTTTATGGCTTGAAAGAGTTTGGCGTAAATTTCAAATATCGAGGCCCTGAATGAGAATTGAACTTTGCTATCATAGTTGGTTTTCTTAGGTCACAAACCATTATACGAAGTATGTCACCTTTTTTGAAAATGCTTAGCAGGGTTTACTATTGGTTCAACACTACAAGTACGAAACACATATTTAGAATCAAACTCACCACTCAATAGTAATTTATCTACGAGACTGGCTTAATAACCACTACGTCTCGAAAAAGTAGTTGAATGGGTTGTATCTCTTTGACTATATCTAGATGTCAGAATCCATTTAAAGCCTAAATTTTGGAATCGTATTACAATTTCCTGGAGGTCTTCTTCCCTTGAAAGATCGACTGAACATAGACTTTCTGTCTCCTTTTACAGTTCTTCAAGATTACTAATCGAAATATTGATAAGGATTCCTTCAGACAGAAATGTCATTTTAGCTACGTATATTACTTTTCCACTGTGTACTGCATTTTCTGCACAACAGTCTCAACCCAGTAATTATATATAACGAAACAATACACCCTAGTCATCATGATATATTTTTATTTTGCTTTAAATATTTTTCGAATAACCTACAAAAATAACAATCGGAAATAAACCTTATCGCCATTGGTAAAAGGCAAATTATTTTTTTACAAAATTCTTCGACTATTCTTGCACCTATAAAATATGAAAACAAAGAATACCTTTTGGAGTTGGGCATATTGAAAACTAAAAGTTGGGTCTCCTAAAGCAGTCCACAGTTATCGTTAATCTTATTCTGGTAATTCCAATAATATGACTGGAGTTAATCTTCATTTGGATATGATCGGTGATATAGAGATTTACTACTTGAGCAACCACCGATCTTCCGTGCAAACCTACCCAGCACCGCGCCTAAATCCATCGTCTCACCAAGTTAATGGAGGCCACAGTAAGCAGCTTTGGTGAAGTCAACCATAGTTGTCCCCCCTGGATCAGGCACTTCTATATTTCCAAAGCTCCACCCTTCGGTTATATTTCAATGAAGCTTCAAGTCAAGTTAGTTACTCGTTTGTTTTTCAATGCAGCAGTCAAAAGTGATTTCATTGAATATTTCCCTATTAACTATATATATATTTTTAATAGTACTTTTTAAATGAGCTATATTTTTCTCATACAGCCTGTCTCAAAATAGATGAGACCAATTTCTATGATGACGATTTCTTGCTGAGACAAGCGCAAATGTGGTCATTTGGAATACATCCAGTAAAAATGCATCTTTTGAGTTCGAGACATCAAATCATTTTTTTTGTTTTATTGTTAATATATCAACGTCCAGAAAATGCAATTTTTTTCAAGTTTATTTTTTTTTAAATCTCAGTAATGCATCGTTATCATATTAATGGGTTACAACTATTTTGATACAGTTTTGAATGATTTTGTCTCTAAATAAGTAGCGAAGTAAAATATTTTTCCTTTTCTTGTCCAAGGCATTGTAATCGAGTATTAACAGTTGTTATAGTACTCGATGTTCAAATCTGAAACAAAAAAGAACATAACATTATTATTAGTAGAGTTATTAGCAGCAACATGGGTCCCATACATAATGAGAAACCCTCTATATATTTTTTCGCATTACCATCCACAGAATCCGTTTTTGAACAAAACGTTCAAGCTTATAGACTACTTAGTGTATCGCAGCTCTACCTTCATCTCCTAGATTTTAGAAGATTTCCTGTATTTTCTTCTTTCTTTTCCTAATTTAAAACACGAAAAATACAATGCAACAGAAAGATAGAGACGAATGCTAAAGTATTGCTTTAACATCGTAAAGGGATTTGTAACATTTATATGTACACGTTTTTAGTTTTAAACAGAGGAAGGTAACAAGTTAGGACGGAAAATATTTTGTTGTAGATTAATTCTAGAATGACCTTGTGGAGTTCATAAGAATTTATAGCAGAGTTATTAGGTTTGGTTTGGTTTCTTTGTTTAATGGCATATCAAGCTTTGTAGGGTATTTAATGCCAAATCTATTCTCCTATAAGAACAGTATATGTAACTATCTAAGCCATAGCTGGGAGGATAAGGGGGTTCATACCTTTCCCAAGGGTATTTGCCCGAAAGTGAACGTAATAGCGCGACTGGAGTTCGAACTACGATTCCGCAGTCCATCGCTTTAACCATTACACCACGAGGACACCCCCTCTGTGGTACTATTTAAGCCATAGCTGGGATGATAAGGGGGTTCATACCTTTCCCAAGGGTATTTGCCCGAAAGTGAACGTAATAGCGCGACTGGAGTTCGAACTACGATTCCGCAGTCCATCGCTTTAACCATTACACCACGAGGACACCCCCTCTGTGATACTATTTAAGCCATAGCTGGGAGGATAAGGGGGTTCATACCTTTCCCAAGGGTATTTGCCCGAAAGTGAACGTAATAGCGCGACTGGAGTTCGAACTACGATTCCGCAGTCCATCGCTTTAACCATTACACCACGAGGACACCCCCTCTGTGGTACTATTTAAGCCATAGCTGGGATGATAAGGGGGTTCATACCTTTCCCAAGGGTATTTGCCCGAAAGTGAACGTAATAGCGCGACTGGAGTTCAAACTACGATTCCGCAGTCCATTGCTTTAACCATTACACCACGAGGACACCCCCAGAGTTATTAGGACGTGTAGTGAAGATAAACAGCGTAAGATACACAAAAGAAAAGATGAGTCGAATTTGAGTTACATAAAATGAAAGCTGATAATATTAACTGTTGATTTCTCTTACGAACGTTTCCGTGTGAATTTTGTACTGATTAATTCTTTTAGGTTACAGATGTTTATTTAATCTGAGAATTAATTTTTATTTATTTATTTATTTATTTATTGCGGACTTTCCCCCCTCATCTTGGTAGTTTTTGTGTTGTTTCTTCTTTCACTACGTTTCGGCCAAATTCCCTCTGGCCTTCTTCAGGTGATTTTTACCGCGACCTCGGATAGGAAAGCAGAGTCTTGTAACCGTATCCCCAGTAATTACTGCCTTTCATAGTTGTTGTCTATTGCACCACGTTTTTGACCAAGTAAACCTCTGGCCGGCATGGGTAGGATTTGAAACCGCTATCTTCTGACAATGCTCACCTGGAACCGTAGAGACTCAAAGCCTCTATCCGCTGCGCCACAGGCCCCGAAGGGCAATCAAGGATGGATTTTTTGATCTCATAAATCCTTATCTGGTCTTCCAGAGTCGGGTCCGTACCGAATTTTTGTATATATATTGTCCTTAATTGGAATCATTTTTGAGATGAGGCTTTTTTAATCTGAGAATTAATTTTTATTTATTTATTTATTGCGGACTTTTCCCCCTCATCTTGGTAGTTTTTGTGTTGTTTCTTCTTTCACTACGTTTCGGCCAAATTCCCTCTGGCCTTCTTCAGGTGATTTTTACCGCGACCTCGGATAGGAATGCTGAGTCTTGTAACCGTATCCCCAGTAATTACTGCCTTCCATAGTTGTTGTCTATTGCACCACGTTTTTGACCAAGTAAATGATTCCAATTAAGGACAATATACAGATATTAATTTGTTGTTCTAAAAAATGTTTCTGTAATAGTGCGTTCGATTATCAAGTTCAATCAAAACTAAAAAGTACTTATTCTTAAAAGAATCGGCTTGAATACATTTTTATTTATCTTTTACCTTCTCAAAGTGATGGACCCCCACATATGGCCGGGCAAAAGCAGGACGGCCAGCTCGAACATACATACAGCAGCTACGTGAGTATACAGGATGTAGCCCTGAAGACCTGCCAGAGGCGATGAATGATAGGGAGAAGTGACGAGAGAGGGTCAGGGATATACGTGCTAGTGGCACGACATGATGATGATGATGATCTTCTCAAAGATTTCGTAGATCCACTTTTAAAGATTTCGGTCACCCTTTTCATATTCTTTTTTCGGTTTTATTCTGTCGACAGTGCATTTATATGTAATATTTCTTTTTCTTTCTCTATTCTCTTATCCTCATTCAGTAAAATCAAATTAACCTAACATCCCTACACACCCGATATACAAAGGGATCATTCTAATTGAGCAAGGTTCCGAATTGGAAGAACGATGTTTGTTCTTATTTTTAAAATTCTACCCTTGGTTGCACCCATCGTATTTAGGAGACGTCCTGGTCAAAGCCAAATTCTTCTATATAATCTTATTTTGGCATCTAATTCAGAGCAGAATTCAATATTAAACTATATTGTTTCGACATTGAATAATCTCGTTTTGACAACTAATTCAACGTGAAATTTACAATTAAATAATCATGTTTTGATATTAGATAATCTTGTTTTGACATTAAATAATCTTGTTTTGACATCTAATTCTGCGTGAAATTTACAATTAAATAATTTTGTTTTGATATTGGATAATCTTGCTTTGACATTAAATAATCTTGTTTTGACATCTAATTTACATATAATTAATCTTGTTTTGATAATAGATAATCTTGCTTTGACATTAAATAAAATTGTTTTGACATCTAATTCAGCATGAAATTTACAATTAAATAATCTTGTTTTGATATTAGATAATCTTGTTTTGACATTAAATAATCTGGTTTTGACATCTAACGTGGAATTAACTATTAAATAATCTTGTTTTGACGTGTAATTCATCGTGAAATTTACTATTAATTTTTTTTTTTGATATTGAATAATCTTGTTTTGACATCTAATTCAGCGAGAAATTTACAATTAATTTTATTTTGATATTAAAAGATATTGTTTTAACATGTAAGTCAACATGGAATTTACAATTAAATAATCTGGTTTTGACATCGAATTCAACATGGAATTTACTATCAAATAGTCTTGTTTTGACATCTAATTCAATGTGGAATATACTGCTATTTTCTGCTTTATGTGATATACTACCTTAATATCAAAATGTCATATGTATCTTTTTGTTTTCAGTTTTGTCTTTTTTTTACATTATGCTCTGTTGTTCTTTTTCTTTTCTTCTAGGATATTTTAAACCTGATCTGCCATGGCTGATTTTGTTAATAACTGAAAATGCTTATTTTTGTCATGATTCTTGAAGGAAAAAGACATATTACAAAATCTTTGCTCACGATTTTCTTCTGTGGAGAAACAAATCTTATCAGTAGGTTGCATTATACTTTGTACAGATTTTACACTGGCTATAGATAACTCTAATAATTTCGACGATCCTTTCTGTATCAATATTGTTACGGTTTAGCATGAATAGTATGGAGACTATAAAAATGTTTATACATCCTCGTAATGGCGCCAGATTAACCCTTTTTCGTTATATATCTGAACAAAAGTGTAAGCCGTAATAGTGCAGCTCTCTCAACCCTTCAATAATCCATATAAATCTTCACCATACAGGACAACAGAAGTGATTTCATAAATAAGTCAATAAACTAGGAAAGAAGTTAACTTTGCATTTATAGATACCTCGATAGCTACCTAAAATATACATGTTGTACAATGACAAACGGCCCCGTCAGTGTTTAAATGCAACAGTATTTCCGGGGAAAAATAACGAGATTATTTACACATGAATCATCAGTCATGCCAGCTATCAGAATGTAGTATCTGTTTCCTGGGCCGAAGATGAAAGCGTAATTTCCCAGCATAGTTCCCAAGAATAAGAAATTAGCGCTTCATGATTCGAGCTGCCGGTAGTTTAAATTTCTCCGACTCACTGATGTCCTCATAATTAAGTGGGGTTTGAGAAAAAAGGAAAAGAAAAAGGAAAACCAAAAACAGCCCCTCCACCTCGTACTGGAGGGAAGGCGGGAGTTATACGACGCCTTTGTGACAATGGTCACGAGAACTGAACAATTTCTCTCCTTGTCCACATGAATGAGAGTTGACACCTATGTTAAACCAACCATGTATCATATTTTACACAGATGTTGAATTAAATAAATATAGGATGTGTTAGGAAAGGGCGAAGTATCAGTGGGTACCTACGACTATATATTATACCGGCATAATGAAGAGATGAATGGCAAATAAACATGGAGAAAAATGACCAAAACACTTTTCTTTATAAAAATATAACTTTCACATTTTATTTCTCGAAAGGGGTTGTAGCTGGCGTATGTGAGAGACAGGGTAACGAAGGCACACTGCCATACTGACCCATAATTCTTCTCTTTACCGTACCACGCTGTGTTTTCTTCAAAGCCTTACATCTTTGCCTTTTCTACTTTCTGGCCAGAGGCCACTGACGATCATTGCACTCCCCGGGTGCCAAGCGACCAGTCTCCGCGACCCACCATATCTAAACCCAAGACTCTGGATTGAAAACTGACCTCTGCAAGACTTCCCGTATCTGTTATTGGCTGTTTATATATATATATTCACACTGTCTACGTATTCCAGTGGTCACCCACGTGACGTGCTTCCACTTATTTAAACAGGTGCGTCCTGCAATCAAATTCTTTATACAGCTGGAATATCCAGCTCTGTCAAGAGAATGTTTTGTTCTTTTTTTATAATTTCACGTTTATCCCCTTGAAAAAAGTTCATTTGGGAATCCATACAGAAACAAAAACATTGTTACAATTCCTGAAAACAGCGATAGAATTTTTATCCTTCAGGGATTTCGGACTATTGGCTTCATCTTTATTGTTATATGTTTACAACGTTTCGGCTGTTACATCCTCCCGCCTTTTTCAGGTGTTTCTTGTCCAACTCGGGAGACTACACGGAACTTCGAACCACGTCCTTTATTTAATCCACGAGGGACACGGGTGTAAGTGCCTAGTATATCTTTACTGTTACTCGCGTACTGTCAGGATTGAACCGTCAACCTCCATATGATTGTCTCTTTAGAAACTCAGGGAACAACGCCTATCACAGTTACGCTATGTGTCCTGCTGAACAGTTCATAATAAATGTTTGGGACTTATAAACTTAATGTTCTTACATCACTGTGATTACTACCATTATTATATACGATTTTTACCTGAGCTCATATTACGATTTTTTATCTAACCTTTTGGATTATTGGTTCCTATAGTGTATTCATCTCTAGACTTGGTCTACTCATCAGGTCACAGAAGCCCAACATATATGTCGATTCTTTAAGGCGTCTAATTTTCCATTGTTCTTCTCTATTAATTTTTTTAACTTCATCCCACCATGGCAGATGTTTTCGCTTTTCCTTCGATATATGGCCCGCTATACCCGAATTTTCAATTTCACCTCGTACTACTGCTTTTCGCTATTCCTGTAACCTTACTTTTGGTGGATGGCATGTCTCGCTTTTTCATACTTTGCCACAATTACATGGGAGGGAGTACAGAGTTTTGGGTCATGTTAAATTCTGTTAGTAGCTTGACACGAAAGCAATACCTCCGTAGAGTTGAGCCACTATTGAATATTGTCCTGGTGTCAACTATTTTTAATCCTTTGACATAGGGCAGGCATACTGAGCTGAGTTTTTGGATATCATCCTCTATCCTCCTATCCAGGTTTCTAAGAGATGATGTTATGCGGCCAGAGAATGCATATGTGATCTACATGATGTAGTTCCTAATGAAATTTCTCCGCTGATATTTCTTCTCTGAAAGAACGCACATGCAACTCGATGGATAATCAAATGAAAATGTTGACTTCCTGTGTGAAAATAACCTACTTTGTGATGGGATCTGATATATACCGAAAAGAACAAGGACTGGCTATGGGTTCGCCATTATCACCAGTATTAGCCAACATACATATAGAATACTTCGCAGAAATGTCCTTAGGATTTATGTGTTATTATAGCTTCACGACAACTAGTTGGCCGCTGGTCTCGGGATTACCACATGTGTCGACTGGTCTTTCTCTGGCAACGGAGTTGGTTCAGGAATTCGCTGCTTAAAGAACCAAATCCGTTGCCATTGCATTCGCCATTTTGACACTGCCTAATTGCAGTTAAAACTCCGCCAGTCAACTACTTTCACCCCCAGTTTGTGGTGTTTGACTAAAAATTATCTAAACAACTGTGTAAATAAACGTTTGTTACTGTTTATAACAAACGCCTTATTTTCGTCATTTTTTAAAATTTGCTTGGCAACTTTTCTTCTCTCCAACACGAATTCCAACCTTCATCGACTGGACCTCATCCATCTTCTCTTTCCTCGGATCTGAAAGCAACGTGGGCGTGGAAAGAAACAGAGAAAGACCAGTCGACACATGTGGTAATCCCGAGACCAGCGGCCAACTAGGTGTCGTGAAGCTATAGTACCACATCTATATCACTAAAGCCATCAATGTAGTTTAGATACGTAGATAACATATTCATTCTCTGATCTCACCAGGAAGACGTTCAAACATTACAGGATTATATGAACTCAATCCGACCAACTATACGGTTCACTATGGAAAAAGAACAAGACAATAAATTGCCTTTCTTCGATGTATTAGTGGCACGCACAGGGCAAGGATTCAGATCATCGGCGTATCACAAGCCTACCTTCACCAGATATTACATCAATTTCAACTCCCATCAACCATATAATGTGAAGAAAAGAATCGTCCGTTGCCTACCAATAATCAAAAAAGCTAGATATAAAAAAAATCGAAATATGAGCTCAGATAAAAAATCGTAATTAATAACAGTAGTAATCATAATGATGTAAGAACATGAAGTTTATAGGCATTGGTTCCTTAAGCTTGTAAGTGACAATAACCTAAAGGTTGCTGGTTCAATTCTAACAGCAAGCAAGTAACAGGAATACTTAACTCTTATACCTAGTTATGGTTGACGGGATCTGAGCAAGTGGGCCCCGTAGATTAAAAAAAGGAGGGGGTTCGAAGTTCCATGTTGGCTCTTTAGTTCGACAAAAAACTTGAAGTTGGTCGGAGGACATAACGGCCGAAACGTTGTGAATATAACAATAAAGATGAAAACAACAGTCCGAAATCATCAGGCTTTGTCTCAGAAATTCAGACAACTTGTGATGGAAATCTTCAACTGAAAGGACTTAAATTGGTTTATTACGACCTGCCGCACGTTCCTAACAGTTCCTATATGACGACCAAGGAGCTGAGTTTTTATTTTCAAGAACAGTAAATAGTCATGAAAATTCAGATTAGAAGAGTTCAGCACATCGGAACATTTGAGGAGGGGCAAAATTTCATTCAAAGAAATATGTAAAAAAAATCATTGAATCTTTAAAAATATTAGAGATTTAAACTTAGCCGATCAAAGTTCATTCATCATCAATGATTCTCTGAGATAAATGTCGATTAGATCTGATTTGATTTCTCATTTTAGTCACATTTTCCTTAACTCGTAACGTAACCGACCGTCTAGCTCAAGGTTCATTTCCAACCTTTTGCAGGCTGTCCAAAAATGAATCGGGTTCACTGAAAAGTTCTAACTTAGAACTGTTTCTTCAGAAACCTATGACCGCTTATTGAATATTCCTATTTTATTACCCTAAAGTTTAGCATATAATTTTATCTAGAATTTAATTTTGGTTGCACACTTACCCAAACACATTGGGAACGCTTTGTGCGGTGTAATGGTTACAAAGCTGGACGAGCAGACCATTACTAAGAGGTTCAAGTTTCTCTGGGTACCAAACCATATCTACCGAATTTTTCAACTACGATTTTCAGTCAGGTGGAAGTAAATATAAAAAATGTGTGTAAGAGGACACTAAACACTTGTAATAGTACAATGTAACTGAGCAGAACATTAATTCTAAAAGATAAACCTGAATCTTTTCACTTATGTTCAAGGTCAGCATTCATCAACATATTTTAATTCACGGTTGCCAACCTGAAAGATAATAAAATCAGCTTTGTTACATACTAGACTCTACGTTTGGCAATAAGGAATGATTTACTAAGCTTAGCTTAGTTTAGCACAAGACCAGTGAGAATCGAACTCACCAGCAAAGGCGCGCTAGTCTGATTTGTTAACCATTGCAATTGAGGTGCCCAAGAGAGATTAAGAGGGTTGTCTTTCACGGCAATGAACTGTCTCGATGGAAAGTTACAAGGAAAACTCCCTAATTAGGGTGCTTGGAAGGATCTTAGTCGTCGTTTTTCTTGGGAAATCTGACGCCATTGTCAGTCGCACGATCACACAACGGCTTGTTAGACGAACCGAGGTCACGATAGGTGCAGAGCCGAATTTTGCACGAGCGCACATGGCATAGCACGCAATCAAATGTAAATAGACATGGAAACCGTTGCTATCTTATCCAATTATTCTGCTTCTTTCACAATTCACACTTCCAACTCTTAGGGTTTAAGTTTGTTTTTGTTTTTAGCTTTTTTTTTTTTTTGGCTTCTTATGCACAATCTGTAACATACACACTCACGTTTTTTTGGATTTTCCAAATTTTCTCTTCAAGTTCTTCTTATTCTTTAATATTTTATGTTCAAATGATTTTTTCTCGTTTATTTTTTATGTATTTAATGATTGGGTCTTCATTCGTCTATCATCTTTCATTCATGGATATTTCATCCTACTTTCACACAGATCACAAATAATACATCCCAAACGAAAATTATTAATTTTCTTCTTAACCAAAGATATTGGGATTTCATTATTTCTAGTGGAACATTTTACAGTTCAATGAATATTTTTAGCTCACTATTTATTCGTAAAACATGCAGCATAGAAACTTTGAAGTAAGTGCAGGTCTTCTGTACCAAAATATTACATATAGATGTATTGAAGTAAATAATGGAAATGAATCCGATAATATATTGAAAAAGATATCATCATTTCGAAGTCCTGCTGATGGTTCATTAGAACCAAAACATTCTTTTACATTAAATTCTTCTCTTTGGAATACCTTGCTTTTCATAAATATATACTTATGAGTTTAAAATTTGGTGTATTTCAACAGAAGTTATAAGTTGAGACATCTGCAGAAAACTTCATTTTGGTCATTTCGTTAATGTTCATAGTCGGTTTAAGTTCTGATGCGTCTAATTTTGGGTCGAATTTCAAAATCTTATTGGATGCTTGCTATTTTTTATTCTTAGTTATAGAATTGTAATAATGTAGAGGTTAATGTAGATGATAACCAATAATATGTCTTGATTGTTTACTGTTCCACAAGACATAGTGAAATCGAGATATTTTTTAATCTAAATAGGAATCAATCTTTTAAATAAATAATTGTTTGGGAGAGCGCAGATAATCAATGATTGCATCCATATTTACCAACCCCTCTGCTTGGGCAGGATATGAGACAAGGTCAATTTTTCAGCGGAGTTTAACAGGTTCGAATTCAGAATTTTCCTACTAGACCAGTTGCCTCAGCAAGGCTGAAGAACACAGTCTGCCCTACTATTTACCCATAGCTGGAGGGAGAATTCACACCTTTCCCAAGGGTATTGCAATGATTGCATTGGCGCGAAATTGTCATTCACCGAACACCATTGATTCAATATCTATTTTATTTCTAACAGGCCACAATTCATTGATGAATATAGCAAACTATATAAATATATATATATATATATATATATATATATATATGTGTGTGTGTGAATATATTTTTGGGGTGTTTATGTGTTTATTTCTCATTCTCTTTCATTCTTTATATTCCCTCAGTTTTCCAGCTTTATTTCTCATTCGTTTTCATTCTCTTTTTAAGTATTACCAACTTCCGTTTTCATCTTCTGGAGTTCTATATATTTTTCTATACACGGAAATACAAAGGCAAAAGCAATAAATCAACATTTTATTTTTGATGATTACACGTCTTTTCTTTTCCAGTAAATGCAATTTCAATAGCCGAAAAGAAAAAAAAAACATAAAACATGGAACATAAAATTTCGAGTTGTTTATGCACAAACTGTTAAAATTTGAGATCATTTAAACAGGAATTGGTCAAGTTATTGGATTACGAAATGATATATCTATTTCTATCCCCCCTCTCTCTGTCTATATATATATATATATATATATATATACTCGGCTGCATAAGTAACAGCAGTACAGCCTAAATGCTTTATAAGATGAAGCCTCAAGGGACAAACAATTTTCCAGGGCCAAAGCATCATTATCATGAGAGAATTCAAAATTTGGTAATATCCGCGTAGGATTATTCTCTCTTTATTACCAAGTGTGACGGCAAAATTATTAAAATCCCAAGAGGTGAATTTGTTTTTTTCTCACGTGTGAAGACGGGGAAGCCTGGCACTTGATCCCTCGTAGAATAAGTTCCAGTTAAGATTCCCCTTTTGGGCGTAAGGAAACTGGCATATTATGTTGGGGTTTATTTGGGGCTAGACTGACCGCCGTTGGCAAGGGGTTTCCAAACTTCACGTTAACACACACACCCACCAGGCCACTAGCTCTTCCTACCCCTAGGATAATGGAAGATATGAGCTCTAGGTTTTGATATAATAATATTAATTTCCTGTATAATATTTTTAGAGGAAAGAATAGGATAATTTAGGCGAGAATAACATGAGGCGAACGAAGCTGAAAACAAACATGAAATAGACAACTTGACAGGAAGACAATTCAATGAATAAACCTCAACACGTGGGGACATTAAAATATGACAAGGTTTTTTATATATACACGCGGACACACATATTAAACGTGTCAGCTACATTATCAGTGGATAATACATAAATGTAAATGTCTTTCTTCTTTTTTGCTTTCTTTCTTCTTTCTTTCAATTGAGAGAGAATGAGAATATGTAATTGCAGTACTTAGCTTTTTGACGGGTTCCTTCGGAGAGTATTTTCTCTTTTACGGGCTGGCGGAATTATATATATATATATATATATATATATATATATATATATATATATATATATATATAGCTCTGGCTTGAAGGCATAGTCCTTCTTGTCCAAGATTCTTTCCTCTTTCCCCGGTAATTCTGGCGGCAGTTTCAATATATCTTATCACTTTAACTACTGTCCTGAAAATCCCAGTTCTGGTTCTTCGCCCGAAGTCTGGCACGAGATTCGCCCCATCTGTTCACGACGACATTTCTCTTCAAAACTGATTTTCTTTATCCCTATTTCCGTTGACGGAAATGGGGCTACTTCTTCTTTAGGGTTCTGGCCAATCATTTAGCCTTTTTTTCTTCCTTTCCCTGGAGGTTCGTTAGGACTACTATCTCTTTCACCCGGTCACAGAATGCAAACATCTGTTAGCTTTCATTCTGACCTGGATTTGTTACTTCGGCCGCGAGGAATTGACCTAGATTCCTATTCCTCTTTTAACGGTCATTCTTTGGCGGCTTGTTTATTCAAACACAAAGGGGTAGTAGTATTTCCTTATTTCTTTCCTTTCAGTGGTAGACCACGTGACACAAGGAATAATTTCAATTAAGGGATTGACCAATACAATGAGGAAAGTCAGAGAGATTACTGAGAAAATAAAGTAAGTAAAGGTGACTTTAGTCGAAGGTGACCCGAAGGCTCCTTTTCATTAGCTACTACACCGAAGTCTAGGGGAGGGCATTATTCCATTCCATCGAAAGTAAAGTTGGTGACCTTAATTGAGAGTGACCCGAGGGCTCCTTTTTCAATAGCTACAATACTGAGGTGTAGGAGAAGGCGCTACTTAACTCCACTTTACTTTTGATCCTTACCTTGTAATGATGAATGTTTGGCAAGGTGGCATCAAGTACCATTTTTTGAGTCTTTGGAATGACTTGACACGATCTTCCGAACCATTGGCAAACACTAATTCCTTATTTACACTCTGTTTTGTTGGTGCCTAGATGCAGTCGACAGTCGTGCAAAGAATTAAGTTTGATGAATGGAAACATTTTTTAAACTAACATTTAATTTCAGGAGAAAAACACACAACTCTCTACAACAGATGCAACGTACTTTTTATATGCACAAAAAATATGAAAATCATATTTCTGAAAAATGAAGCAATAAGTGAAAAGATTTAAAAACACCCGTTACCTGCGAGCCTTCTCTGGCCATCATCAGTAATGAACTGCACTTTCAAGCACCCAAATGGATAAAATGAGTGCAGAGCAATTGTTGTAATTACATGACGAAGGCGTCGACGCAATTGTAGGAATGATATTTTAATATCCGCTTACAGATAGTTGCGAACGAAATCAGTGATCAGTTTTAAATTTGAATACTTTGCCTGCGTGTGTTAATTGCACGAGTTAAAACTTTGCTCATTTGACAGTCTAGATTCGGTCCAGTTTCTTTGTTTAATGGCATATCAAACTTCACTGTTTATTTAATGCCAAAGCCAACCTTTTTTAGATTCAACTGTCCAGCGCTTTAACCATTACACCACGAGGACATCCCCTCTGGAAGTCAAGAAGACTTGCACTTACTTTCTCAACTCTATGAATATCACCCAGTTCTACATAGTAATAGGTGTACATGGTTTTGGTTTTGGCTATAAGTAATTTGTTAATTGTTGTGGTTTTATGGCATATTGTAGTATATTGCACCACAGGACAAACAACGAAGGACTCGTAGATACATAAACATGTAATTTATATTTTCAATTCTTTCCACGGCGACGATTGTGTGTACTAGAAATTCAGTCAGAGAGAGTTTGCACATATCTTTCTTCTGTGGCGGGGGCCCTTATTGTGAAGAAGTGTAACGGCCGGAGAACACACCTGGGGAGCTAACAGGTCTGCTTGAGTGACCAGCGGTTCACTCACTTCGTTTAAGAGACCAGCGGACCACTCCCCTTCGTTTGAGCGACTACGGGATATCTGCCTTCAGTCCAAAATTACAGACCGTATATTGTCTTTTCAAGTCCCATGCGGAAGTATGAATATCCTCTTCGTTTCACGTATTTTTCTGTTTATGGCTGGTTGTTGGAACTTACAAACTTCATTTTTTTTTCTAGTAATTTGTTGAAGTTATCTGCGAACAGAAATATCTGTCACTCTATCCATAGGCATCTTCCTTTATTTTTGTTGATGTTATCTTGCGACCGCATTGAATCTCCTAAGTTCGTCGTCGCCAGCTATGCTAGTATATTCCAATATCAACCCTTGTAGGTGTTTAATGTCAAATCCAACTTTATACAAATAATCAGTTCTATTTCAAACATGTTAGTTTAGCATTAGTACATAGTCTAATTGTCAAAAACATTTCTATTTCAATCTATTCAGTTTTGTCAAACAGTTCTAATTCAACCAATTCTGTTTAGTATAAGTATAGATTTTCTTTACAGGCAGTTAAATGTTAAAACACTTCTATTCTAAACAATTCAGTTTAGCGTAAGTTCAGTATCAATGTCAAAAACAGTTCCATTTCAAACAATTCTGTTTAGCATAAGTACACAGTTTAGTTCTATTCAACCTATAGATTGGGCCCACTCAGGGCCAGAGTGGATCTGGGAGTGATGGCAATGAAGGGGTCCTCCGCATTTCCGAAATCTCCAGTATCACTGGAACCTCGCTATCAGATTGTTTAGTGTCATATGCAGGACACTCGTCGTGGATGGAGTCTTACTCCCTCTTCGGAGATGAAGTTGGTGTATTCTATAGCCCCAGCCAACAGGGCAAGGCTTTAAGTAAGGTTGACATCCAATTAAGCAAAGAAAACAAATCAAACCCCCATTTTTAACTCAGACTTTGTTTTATTTTTTAAAAATTTAACTCATTCTTTCACCTGTTGTAACCATGTAAACATCGGATAACGTATGACCTCGGTAAGGTTAATTGGGGAATATTTTTATTTTGCTCTTTTCTATTTGGATCAGGATAAAGGTCACGATATATCAACTGTCTTTTACGATGGACATGGGAGACGGAAACAGGCACCTGCAGTTCATACCGATGTTATTACTCTAATATTTTTCTAAAGAATGTCAACCGAAAACTACAGCTGCAGCAGTAGCAGTAGCAGCAATAGTTCATAATAATAATAATAATAATAATAATAACACTTAACACATAACAATTACAATAATGACAAGAAGAAGAACATGAAGAGGAACATAAAGAGCCAGAAGAAGCGAATCTGTTGATGTAGAAGAAAATTGATATGATAAGGTAAGTAAATGATTTATTTTGAACTGTGCAAGTAACTGAGATATGGCTCCCCAAAATAATTATATATACACAAACCATATTCTGTATTTATAGAATAAAAACAAAACTTTTGTAAGTGCTCCCCAAAAAGATTTACCAATCCCAAATCACTTGGATAGATTTAGTCATCCTGAACAAGAAGAAACTTTTTTCAGATATTAGAGGTAAATGTTTAAAAAAAAAACAATGTTTCGATAAAAGATAATGAAAACCTAAAAAAATGATCTGGCAAGGAAACTGGAAAATACTTTGATAAGATGATATAGACGTCGAAAAGATAATCTTGCGTTTCATAGCAAGACTGCCACTGAGATATTTCCAAAAAATATCAGCCGAATATAACTATAATATGAGTACTAATGATGATGTTAACAGCAAGAACAACAACAACAGCAATAATAATAATAATAATAATAATAATAATAATAATAAACAATTGTGGAACATAAGAATTATCGTTATACCAATCGTAATTGGTGCTCTTCGCACAGCCAGCAGAGGATTTGTAATAGGACTAGGGTATTTGGAAATAACGGGACGAATGGAGACCATCCAAACTACAGCATTGTTGAATAATGAGAAGAGTCCTGGAGACTTGAGGGGGTTTGCTGTCACTCAAACTCCAGTGAAAGACCATCAGCTAACGCTGAATTAAATAATAATAATAATAATAATAGAAATAATAATAATGATAATAATAATAATAATCCACTGGGAAATGTGCAGGAAATTCCAATTCGACCATACAAACAAATGGTACATGTACAACCCGGCGCCTGTCCTAGGAAATGACTCGCATAAACTCCTATGGGACTTTAACATACAAACGGATCACCTAATCCCGACCAGAAGACCAGACCTCATAATAATCAACAAAAGAAAGAGAATCTGCAAAATTGTTGACTTTGCTGTCCCGGCGGACCACAGAATAAATCTGAAGGAAAGTGAAAAGAAAGATAAGTACCTCTACCTTGCTAGAGAATTGAAAAAGCTGTGGAACATGAAAGTAACGATTGTGCCAATTGTGATTGGTGCGTTTGGCACAGTAACTAAAGGATTATTAAAGGACCTGAAGGACTTGGAAGTTAGCGGATGGGTAGAGACTATCCAAACGACAGCATTGCTGAGGACGGCCAGAATACTGAGACGAGTCCTGGAGACTTGAGGAGACTTGCTGTCACTCAAACTCCAGTGAAAAACCCTCAGCTAATACTGATGTGAAAAACTCTAGAGGAGTAGATAATAATAATAATAATAATAATAATAATAATAATAGTAAGAAGAAGAAGAAGAAGAAGAAGAAGAAGAAGAAGAAGAAGAAGAAGAATTTACATGCTTAGAACAGTCCCATAACGTTTTGAAGAAAAGTAAAAGAACAGGAAATTGGAACTTCAATTGAAACTATACAGACAGTTTCATATGTTTTTTTTATATTGCTTGTCGATGAAATCCATATTAATTAAATATTAATTTTACGCTGGAGAATGGTAAGTGTGGGCTACGTGGTTGTTGTGATGAAGCAGGTAATCGCGTAATCAGCGAATGCAGTAAATTGGCAGAAAAAAAATGCAAAAATAGTTGAAGGGGGGGATCTACAGATAATTATGCAAGAGACCATGTTCACCGTGCATATCATAGAAAAAAATTCTGAATGGGTTTGGTTTGGTTGACTTTCATGGCATAACAACCATTGTAGGTTATTTAATGCCGAATCCCTTTTTATAAATATAAACAGTTCTATTACAATCAATTCAGTTTAGCATAAGTACATAGATTCAATGTCAAAAACAGTTCTATTTCAAACAATCAAGTTTAGCATAAGTACACTGTTTAGTTCAATTTGACCGATAGAGAGGACCCTATCAGGTACTACCACTCGGGTCCAAGTGTTGCGTAGCCATATACACTAATATGGCCATGTGCAAAATAGACATGTAATGTTCATTACTATAGACTATATAAAGAACATAGGAATCTCGGAATTCGAAATCACGTAACGACTTCTTGTTCAGGTACGAAACCTTTTTATTAACTTTGAGTTAAAGGTTTCGACGTAAGGAGGAGAGACACAATCGTCTACGCTGTCTTATTCATTTGGCCCCCAACTCGAGCGGCCCCCATCGGGCGCACGTTCGCCTCGCGCCTGCGAGCTCCAAAATCGATCCTTCTCGTTCGGCGTCCAAAATCCGACTCTTATTTTCTTCAAATTCTCACACAAACTTCAGCGTGCTTCCGGTGCGTGACGTCACCCGCACCTTGTCACTCAGTATCGTCTCGGACTGTTATGACATCTGAGTGACACCTCCATCCGCTCGCGCGCACCCGCGTTAACACCTGCTTCAATCTTACACCCAAACAACCCAGGTGCTGAGCTGAAAGGTTCTCAGCCTAACTAAACTCAAAGGCATGAACCGAAATCCCTCTGCTATTTCATAACACTAGTGGACCTGAGAGTGATGGCAATGAAGGGGTACTTCGCATTCCCCAAAGCTCCAGCATTACTGAAGCCTCAGCAACGGATTGTTTAGTGTCATAATCAGGAAACTCGTTGGGGCGATCTAACTCTTCAGCAGAGATGCAGTCGGTGTATTCTACAGTCCCACTCTCGACCGACTGTGCATTTTGATTGGGAATTTTGAAATACAAACAGGTAGAAAATTCCCACCAGAAAACCAGATCTAGTGTTAATTAATAAGAATCTGTCATATCGTGGATTTTGCCGTTCAGGTGGATTACTGAGTTAAAAGGAAAAAAAATTAAATCTGTACAAATACCAAGATCTTGTCAGAGAGCTGCAAAAGATGTGGAAGAAGAAGGGGACGGTGACGCTAATCGTAGTTTGATTCTTTGGAGCAATCGACAAGAACCTGGTAAAAAGACTGGGTAAACAGTAAAACATAAGAAGTATGGAGATCATCCAGACCATAGCAGTGTTGAAATCAGATGGGATACTTAGAAGTGTCATATAGATCTTAGGAGACTTGTGTCAGTCAGATTTCAGTTGAAAATCACTGATTAGAGTTTGTGAGAAAAAGTCGTCAGAAGAAAAAGAAAATACCAGGAAAAAATGTAAAGAAAAACAGAAGAACATGTAGAAGATAAAGTCATATATGTAATTGAAACAAAAAGTATCAATAAAAAGAAAATGAAAAGAAAAGCTTTACACGACGAGATAGATAGATAGATAGATAGATAGATATGTCATCATTATAATTTTGCTCAGGGCTGAATTTAATATTATCTTATACCTTTTATCGTGTGAAGTTTTTCGAATGACAATAGCCTAATTAGGTGAAAGTTCAAAACCAGTGCATTATCGGTGGGAGCTGTGAGAAAGAATAGCACAAAGTCACATCACTGACTCTTCTTGTCTGCAGTTGGGGAAAATAGACTTTATCAGTTATAAGCGGCATACTTTCCCGCGGCTGGAGATATCCGGTGTCAACCGACCCCTCACGCAATAGTGGTAATCTTGAAAGAAAGAGAACTTTATTCTTTTCTTTATTTTTCAAAGATTCCGTTAT
This sequence comes from Sepioteuthis lessoniana, assembly GCA_963585895.1. Lineage (NCBI taxonomy): Eukaryota > Metazoa > Mollusca > Cephalopoda > Myopsida > Loliginidae > Sepioteuthis > Sepioteuthis lessoniana. The sequence continues at coordinate 62,270 of CAUZXS010001918.1, forward strand.
TTTAAGTTTAATTCTAAATTTTACTTTTTAATATTTATAAATGCTAAACCGGAAGTCTCTGCTTGCAAATGAAAGCAGAGAATTTCTGACATACGTAACTGAAGTTTTGTATAAAATATTCCGAGGAGTATCAGATATTTGTAACTGCTTCAAGCGTTCATAAGATATATTATAATAACCTGATTCTACATTTCTGAATTTCATTATTCTAATTTATATGTGCCATGAAGAATGCCAGTAATATTTAAATGTTTTCAATTGCATTAAACTTGATAAACTAAGAAGGGATAATTCATTGAATTATTTCTGCTACAAAAAGTCTCATGGGGCAAAAGAAAATATTACTACAATCACCAGACACGAAATCCAAATTTCAGTTTCAAATTTTAACCTTAGAAATAAGTCATATTTAGTATGTATATATATATATATATATATATATATATATATAAAGAGAGAGAGAGAAAAACTCCCCCTATATATCTATATATTGTCGAGGTCTACTCCAACGATTTGTTCAAAACACCATTTGCTGTTCTTTTATAGTGCCTATCAAACGTTTTCTCTAAAAGTTTCATTTGAATCCGGATGGTGCAACCATACCGTAGTACTGACACGGCCACATCTTGGAAGAAATCTTGTTTTATCTTAACAGGACTATCAGATTTCCATATGATCAGCCTCCTATCAATTGCAGTCCATGCACCCCCTACGCGTATGTTGACATCGCTTTCGATGGAAGAGGTATTACTGCCGAGTACGTGCACTCCAGAAAACAGCGTGGCCACCTACCGAATATCTCATAAATCAGTGAAGTTAGACGGAAAAGAAATACTTTGCACTGCCAGAGAAGTATGGTCGAAATTATATGCGAACTTCTATAGACTACTACGCATGAACACATAAGTAATGACCGACCAGAAAAAAAAACTTACATTAATCAGCTCTGTAGAAACACCGGATGCCATCAAAAGGACCAGCAAGAATGAATGATTAAAAGGAATGGAGAGAGAGAAAGTTAAGAGAATCTGTGTGATCAGCACAACTAGATGATATATATATATATATATATATATATATATATATATATATATATGTTATCTGCGACCCAAGGTTTCAAGCCGTCCTATCATGAAAATCATCAGGATGAGAAAGCATTTTCGGCCGGATAATTGTCGCAATACGGTGGCATAAAATATTGAGTCGCAGATAAACATCCATGCTATTAGATATATATAAAAACTAATATATATATATATATATATATACGAGGTGCCTTCAATAAGTTTCCAGACTTTTTTGTACTGGCATTTAAAATTGTCGTAAACTCTTGAAAATTCACTATGTTATTGCTATACATCTTATGAGATGACTGACCAATTCTTATGATTTCAGGTTCAAATGAACAGCTACAGCAGGAATTAGAATACACCTTACTAAAGCCTGATTGTCTCAGCTGGTGAATTTCAAAAATGCAATCTGGATGTGAGGTCACTTTAGAAGTACGATATGCTATAAAATTCTGTTTTAAACTTGGAAAAAATGCCCCAGAAACGTATGGAAATGCTTCAGACTGCTTTTGGACCGACTCTCTTGCATGAATTGAGCAAGAATCTAGCACCAGTTTTTGAGTGGCATAAGAGATTCGTGGAAGGCAGGGCGTCTTTGAGGGATGATGAGAGGTGTAAGGAAGTCAGAATACCAAACTTGATTGGCCAAATAAAGAATGTCATGGATAAAGATCGTCGTGTGTCTATAGACAATAACTACACAGTTTGATGTCAGTGTCGGAACTCTACAGACAATTGTTTGCGAGGAACTGATGATGCGGAAGATTTGCGCGAAGTTTGTCACAAGGGTGCTCTGGGCAGATCAGAAAGATTAGCCGGAGGAGATTACTTCGAAGAGAACGAGAGTTTCATGTATGTACTATCAATAAAAGTGCCCATACGAAAAATGTCTGGAAACTTATTGAAGGCACCCGGTATAGAAAGAGTCGTTCGTGTTATAATGATTCCTTTTGTTGGAAATAAACCCGGAATCCAACTACTCATCCTCTATGTCGGTAAATATTAAGGTAGGTTGGACTCTTTAAACATTTCATGGCAACCGGTCTAGAAGAAAATTTCTGAATTCAAACCAGTTAAACCCCGTTTAAAATTGACCTTGAATCATATACTGCTCCTACGGAGGGGTTAGTAAATATATATATATATATATATATGTATGTGTGTGTGTGTGTGTGTGTGTGTGTGTGTTGCTATTTTATTTGTTTGAGCTTACTATGCATATTTTTTACTATGCTATTTTATTTGTTTGAGCTTACTATGCAATGTTCATCAATGAATAATTATTAATATTTATCAATGATGATTAAGATGGCAAGACATTTCTTTTTGCAACGTCATTGGAAATGACCATTATATTGAGTAGGGCGCTTTAGAGCGAATCGAGTACATATATTGCATATTGACCTTTAACCGAGCCGTCAATTAGGAATTTCTAGACAGGTAACCACAGACAGAACAGTTGGAGTCGCGGTCAGAGGTGTAGTCAAATCAGAGCATAAGCCGCCCAAGGCATAACCCACTGGGCGGGGGTGGGTGGGCTGCAGCCCTCAGTGGAGAAGCAGAAAAACACTAAGTGGAGCTCTGAAAATGGTTAATATAGCAGTCCTCTGTCAGTCTGTGTCCATGTCCTTCGTGTCTGTCTGTCTGTCTGTCTCTCTCTCTCTCTGTGTCTCTGTCTCACTTACAGACAATTTCAACCCTTCGAGTAATAAAGAAGACTTAGTTATATTCTCATAAAGAAATGTTTTATGGTCTCATGATTTCTTTATTATGTTGTACTACACATATGTCACGCACTAACGCTAACTAACACGCACGCACGCACGCATATACATAAACACACACACACACACACACATATATATATATATATACCTATATATATGTATATGCTCCCCTACCCCTGTAGGGTCGAGCTCTCTTGCGAATGAAGTAATTGTGTTACCATTAGCGTATATGCAAGGCTCTTCATATAAATCGAGCTCTCGGTAGCCGTTAAGCGGATATATGTAAACAATAACAATTGTGATCCATAACCGTTTAAATTTACTTCGCTGGAGTAGGCCTCCTCGTGGCTGAGTGGTAGAATCTTGGATTGGCGTTTGAGTCAACCGGGTTTCGATCCCAGCTTCGGGAATCTAGCCTGTCTAGCCATACTGGTGAGTTCTGATAGAACGAAACAAATCTGTCTGTGGATGACAATATGTATATATATATACATTTACGGGTAAGATATCAGTACACAGAATGACCAAGAGCAAATTTTCCTTGCACCTATTTCAGTTTTAAAAACAATTTCTAATTCATAAACTTTGTTATTGATTTAAAATATTAGGTTGAGAGGTTACAAATAGAGAAGCACGATGAGTCAATTCGCTGGCTGGAACTGCTGGGTTCATCTTTAGCTGGAGTCGCATGTCTCCGAGGAGCAATCGGTGGTCTGAGTTGGCAAGCTGATTACCTTTTAACACAGTTTGATATAAGGATATGATTGATCGTCTTACTTGTGATTACATAATTTCTATACCAGGTTCATGAATCTGCTTACGGGAAAAATCATTTTTCGGTTATCCATAGGTTTATTAGCCAACTCAGGTGGAATAGTCAACTACCGTCGGCATTGGTTGTTAGTACGCGTTTAGGACACCCCTCCGACATAAATAGGAGCTGAAAAAAAGCCAATTTTAAAGAGTAGCCCAGCCGTTTTTAAGTAAGAGCTTTCCTTTTCCTTGGTCTATTGTTTTAACAAGGTTAAAGTGTCGTATAGCAAAGAAAGGCAACAACGCTGATGTATAAAAAATATAATCTGCTTCTTTTCTTTTCCTTTTCTTCCTTAAGTTGTACGTATGGGTAGAGTGAGAGGAAATTGAAGACGGCTTAGCTACTCACACAAGGTCTGAGGTATGAATCTTCGGTGAAACCTCTTCTACTTTCCATCAAAACCTTCCTGGTAATATATAATATCCCGGACACTGAAGCAAATCCTTGTGGTCATCCCGCAGTCTGCCTCCTACACGTTGCAAGCAAATACGTCCCTTTCTGGCATGCCATCCTCGCACTTTATGCAGCAATTTCGCCGAGAACACCAGCGTCCTGTTTACTTTAGGTTCGTTTCCTGTTATTTTTTATTGCTAGTGTCTGACTTCCGCAACTGTATCAACAGATATCAAAGGGGTCTTCAAGTCAATATCCAACAAAAGAACTCAGTTTGGTTTACTATTTACGCATACCTGGTGGATGGAAGAAGAGAGTGGATTCATGTCTTTCAAAAGGCTTCAGTGTGAGGTGAAACGGAAATAACTTTGGTCAGGGTTCAAAATTGTTGTTGATTCAATTTCCTACATTTCCCATAGTTCCAGTGCTAAAGCTTTGTCATCTTATTGTTTAGTTACATATCCAGAATACTCTTTGAATGGAGGTTTTACGCTTCTCCAGATATGCACTCGGCGTATTCTAGGGTTCCAGCAGACTATGCTGGATAAACTAGACGTTTAATAAAAATGCCAAATTTGTGCGTACGTGGGGCACAAAACAAATTGGATAAACTTGAAATTTTATTGATCATTCGAATAAACTATATAATATAATTTCTTCCAATCAAAACTGCAAATGAATGACACTTTATTTATTTAAAAAAGTTCGAGTTAGGTTATTTTAAGTGTCCTTTATTTGCATACTGTTCGTTTTCGAGGTGATGTCCACCGAGGTACACACAAGCGTTTGTTAGGACGATAGCAATGTCATGGGCAGGATCATCTTGTATTGACTGGTGAAACTGGCCAAAGAGGATGACCATCATCATCACCTTTTGTAAAACCGATCACCGTCATCTTCTCAGGGAAGAGACTGGTTTGAGCCTGTTGTACCGATAGCATCTAAAGAACGAATCATAATCCGATAAAGGAATACGTTTACATATAATCTTGTCATTTTATTTATTATTCGAATAAAATGTAGAAAATATAAAATTCCAACTAAAACTGCATGAGAAAGACAATTTATGTAAATAAATGCGTATGAAGACAACCGACTCAGTTGGTTCGTTGGTTGGGTTTTGCAGCATATCAACCCTTGTTGGTTATTTACTGCCAGATTTTGTTCATGCATACACAATAGATATATATGATTTATAAAAAAAGTAGTTTGTAGGTAACATTTCTTTAAAGTTAGATCTCCTTTGTTTGAATACAGTTAAATGATTTCAAGAATTGCTATCAAACACTAGAAGTTTTATTTTCATGCATATTTAACACTGGAAATTATATTCAAAATTATTTATTCGTTTGAGAGTTCGAATTCAGTCGCGCTATTACGTTCACTTTCGGACAAATACCCTTGGCAAAGACATGAACCCCCTTATCCTCCCAGCAATGGGTTGAATAGTACCACTCCTGTTCTTCTAGAAGGATGGCTTTAGCATTAAGTAACCTACAAAGATTGATATGTCATTAAACGAAGAAATCAAATCAAATTATTCGTTTGCAAACAGTTAAGTGGTTCAAATTATAATTTGAACCACTTAACCCAACAATAATTATTGTTTGGTTATACTTACAGTTCAAATTAACTTTTTTGTTTGCACACAGTTAAATGGTTTCAAGTAAATCAAATAATTAAACAGTTCTATTTGACCCATTGATGGGACACTAACAGATCCAATCACTCCGGTTCAGAGTGGAACTGGGAGTAATGTACTCCACATTCCCCATAGTTCCAGTGCTAGAGCTTCGTCATCTTGTTTAGTGACATATCCAGAATACTCTTTGAATGGAGGTTTTACGCTTCTCCAGATATGCACTCGGCGTATTCTAGGGTTCCAGCAGACTATGCTGGATAAACTAGACGTTTCATAAAAATGCCTTATGCCATATTTGTGCGTACGTGGGGTGCACAATAAATTGGATAAACTTGAAATTTTATTGATCATTCGAATAAACTATATAATATAATTTCTTCCAATCAAAACTGCTAATGAATGACAATTTATTTATTTTAAATAAATCCGAGTAAGGTTATTTTTCTTTTTTGTTTATTTAATCTCGTTAAACATATTGATTCCCTTTGATATTTCTTGCGTCTATATTTCATGATTTTAAATTCCATCGACATCAAAATGTACCGACACACAGATTTCCATTGCTCTCTTTCACCATCCGTCCCAATCGGTCATCGTTCTTGGTTTATCCTCTAGTCGTTACCCATTGTTTGTACAAACCTGTTGAATGTAAGTTTTTGCCCGTCGGTCAACACTGGAACGTCACTGTGTAGGAGTCTATGGGAGAATGTCTTATAGAAGTCCATCCATACTACACCAGCAGTGCCTGGCATGTCTCTCTTGGCTTATTTTTATGGTTTGGGAGATGGGAGGTAAGTGACAGTACAACTGTTTTTTTATAAAGTGTTGCTTACAGGATTTGTTTAGAACAGCACGCATAACTTTTGTTTAGTTTCACAATTTGTCTATGTTATCACATATCCTAGTAAATATTTCGTTTTTAAAAGAACACTTATCTCGTCACATATTTTTCTAGAATTAGATCCAGTTGTTTTAGGCAAAAAAACATTTGCTACAGCACGAAGTTTTTAAACTTTGAGAAAAAAAAACACGAAAAAACAATTGCAAAATTTTGAATTCTCCCAGTAATCCAATTTACTGATGGCATTTCTAAAAGTTTACACTTCCTCTCTCGAAATATTACCTTAGGAACACACAAAGTCAGACATGTCTTCATTTGTGGCTGTTAGAATCCCTGTCGATTCGTGGCCAATGATCTGTCACTCAGAACTTACCCAACGAAGAGGGAAAATCCATTATGTCCGACGCACACAAAATTTTGGCAATGAGCCCAAAATACGGTGCGCGACGTTGAAGAGACAAAAATGTCAAGTTCCTCCCGTAGGTTCCTTAGTGAGTTTGGCTCTACTTCGTTTGAACAGAGCATTTTCGATTTGGCTTGTTTTGAAAGAGATCTGTACTTCGTTGGCCAAATAACAGAACCTATTCGAAGGTAAATTTACAGTGTTTGTATTCGACCTACTGCGAAATGTACAATAAGAGGGGAGGATAGAAATAAAAACCAACAGTATAGATTCCAATGGTACCGGACGATGAAAGATTGCAAAAGTTGAATTGGCACCACAAAAAATGGAAAGATAAAATTATATATATATATATATATATATATATATATATATATATAAGTGTGTGTGTGTGTGTGACCTAAAATAATCATGTTCTCACATTCTTTGACTCGCTCTGTAACTAACTGTTCCCGGTGTTTTGAAAGCAAAAGATAAAACGCTATCTTCTGATAGAAGAGAGAGAGAATAAAAATAAAACAGTAAAACAACTTTGATAGGAAGAGTGTGTTTTTCTTTCGCTTTCAAAACGTGGGAAACTATTAGCACCAGGATGAACTAAAGAAGTTGACAATACAATTATTTTAGTTTTTATGCTAATCGACAGAAGAGCACTTTCCTTTATCTCACGATTTTGAATAATTGTGCTTTTTCTGCACATATTTTTTAATCCGTTCTTTATATATATATATATATATATATATATATATATATATATATATATATATATACCCCGTCCTTCCACACGACCAGGATGTGAAACAAGGTTATTTTTCAAGACGGGTTTAACATGTTTGTAAATAGAGTTTTTCTTCTTCAAGATCTGTTGGTATACCAAACTTAAAGAGCCCAGTCTCGTCCACTATTTACCCATAGCTGGACGAAGAATTATTGGATTCACATTGTTGTTGTTACATAATCAAATCTGGGTTTTGGATAGATTAATCTGACATCTTTTTTGCTTAATGTGAAAATGGATACTCACTCTACAATGTGTGGACTAGGACCCTTATTTAAGCAAACTCCTATATTGTGGCTTGATTGGATAACCAATTAAAATTTGATACGTAGAGGGGATACTCTTTCCCCAAACGGAGATTAGCACATTTGATTGGCTGACTAATCAAAAAGTAGCAGATGAATACGAACAGATATATTTATTTTTAGGGATAACCTCAATCAAAAGATATGTTTCTAGAGTTTAGCAGAGAAAATGCGAAGACCATATGGAAGACAGGAGAATAAGAAAGGACATCTCTCCAAGAATTAAAGTGTCTTTAGCAAAAGCCCCACTCCCCGAAAAATTGAGTAATATTAAAAGACTGCACTAGCCAGAGACTTCATGTCTGTCTCACATATACGACTAAAAGCGATGCAATTTCTACATATATTTATTGTGTATATTATTGTTACACATTTTTATTTAACTAAATCGTAGTTAATTGTTAACTGTAAGTTTTTCTTGTCTTTGAGTTGCCAAAACTGAGGCAACTTGTTCTAACCGACCACTCCAATCGTCAGAAGAAATCCAAATAGACTATATCATCCTCCTTTTGAGGATATTTTAAAAACAGAGCAATTTGATAAAGCAAGTAGCCGGAAATGTATGTGTTTGTCAGGAAAGTAAGGCCACATCAAGCACCGTGACTAGCATAGTGCCAAATTACCAAGCAAGTTGATACGTTGAACTTTGACATTTTCTAGAAAAATGCACTTTTCCTGCAGAAATGTAAACGTAAATCACTCTTTTTCAGAAAACAGGACGGTTTTTCCACCATCTTTTCTTTCCAGTATCTTATTTGATGCGTGCAAAGCAATTTAATGTATATTATACATCATAGCCGAAGATAATTCGTCTGAATTTGAATAGCATCTAGTAAGAGACATAAAATCAATTTGAAGAAAATCAACTCTTGGTGTAATGTCTACTTATATCTTTACCAATGTAATATCATTATGCATACATGTTTTTAAAAGGGTCTTATTATGCAAATTGAGTGTTTATCGCTGTGAATATTTTTTGAGAAAATATCTTAATATATTTGTAACGAGGTTGTGTCTATGTACGTGTCTACTTTCAGTCTGGAATAAATCGTGACACGTGAGCGAATGCGCGCTGAATTTTTCACGGTTAAAAGGAGATAATCAAATTTAGCTTTTCGAAATATTATGTTCTTTTCATTTTTATTCCCAAAAATATGATTTACTTTATCTTTCTCATCCTTCTGCTGATTTTTTTTTTCTTTTTCTTCAGACACAGAATCACACTTTTTGTTTTCTTCGTTTTTCTTTTCTTACCTACATTTGGTCTTTGAAAATTGTCTTAAATCAAAATGCCTTTTTCTTTAGTCTATCTTCAATATATCTAATTCGTTTCTCTTTCAATGCTTTATAAATTGTTTCCTTCCTTTTTTTTTATTTCTCATTTTCCGTTTTATTGTTTCTTGTTTAACATTACTTTTTAACTTCATATCCAGCGTTTCATTCTTCTATTATGTTTTTTTCTTAATTTTTTCATTCTGTTTCGTTTATTTTTTGTCGTTTTTATCTCATTTCATTCTAGACATTCTCCTATTCTACTTCCCTCTTTTATTTTATGTCCTTATTTCCTTCAATTTTTTGTTTTTGCGTTCTTTGTTCATTTACTTTTTTCTTAATTTGTTTTCTCCTTTCTTTGGTATTATTCTTCTTAAATTTCATAATCGTGTTTTTTTTTTCACATTACCATTATTTCTTCTTGTTCTTGTTCTTGTTCTTTCTTTATAGCACCTTATTCAACTCTTTTTGTATCGAATTTGATGTATTTTTCCTCATCCTTCTTTACCACTTAATTTCATTGTCTCCTTTTTGTCACGTCTTTATTCATCAAAATTCTCGTTCTTTTCTTTTTCCTTTCGTTGTCCACGCTTACTCATTCTTTTTTATACAATCTTTCTTCTTGTTCTTGTTCTTGTTCTTTCTTTATAGCACCTTATTCAACTCTTTTTGTATCGAATTTGATGTATTTTTCCTCATCCTTCTTTACCACTTAATTTCATTGTCTCCTTTTTGTCACGTCTTTATTCATCAAAATTCTCGTTCTTTTCTTTTTCCTTTCGTTGTCCACGCTTACTCATTCTTTTTTTATACAATCTTTCTTCTTCTTCTTCTTCTTCTTCTTCTTCTTCTTCTTCTTCTTCTTCTTCTTCTTCTTCTTCTATTTATCGTCTTACTCTATTATTATACTTTTCTTGTTGCTGCCTTTTAGCACTGATGCTAAATCTTTCTCTTCAATCTTCGTTTTTAACAATTTTCTAATGTTT